>WNWU01012578.1:204597-222386 GCA_012654045.1 Ptyas mucosa
AAAGGGCCCCCAACCCCTACCGCTCCAACCAGGGGAGATGGTCCCCACGCAGAAGCCCCGATCTTTCCCACCGCGGCGAAGGAAGAAGGCGCCAATGCAAGGGCCCCTCCCCGAGAGTACGACAGAGCAACTGGGGGCCGCATCCGACAGCTCCCACGATAAAGAACAGTTTCCAAAGGAGTACCAAGACCTTGCAGAGGTGTTTAGCGAACCCGAGTACGACGTTCTACCGCCCCACCGTGAGGCTGATTGCGCCATCGAGATCATCCCAGGAGCGAAATTACCAAAACCTAAGCTATATGCCATGACACCCCGCGAGATGCAAGAAATGCAGAACTACAAAGGGGTTTCATTGAGCCAGCTAAACCACGGGTCGCAGCACCAGTTTTTTTCAAAGAGAAGATGGCTCTATGCGTCTGCTGGTTGACTTCCGGGGCATAAACGCCGTCTGCGTGCACAACTTATATCCCCTTCCCCTTATGAAGGACATGCTGTCCCACCTGGCCAAAGGAAAAGTCTTCACCAAATTAGACCTCCGAGAAGCCTACTACCGAGTACGCATCAAGGAAGGGGATGAGTGGAAAACAGCATTCAACTGCCCCCTAGGGAGTTTCCAATTTAAGGTGATGCCTTTTGGACTGCAAGGAGCCCCGGCGGTGTTCATGCAACTGATAAATGAAGTCCTACATGAGCACCTCTACAAAGGGGTTCTCGTCTACCTGAACAATATCCTCATTTACACGGAAACCTTAGATGAACACGTACCCCTCGTCCGCCAAGTATTGGAGAAACTGCTGGGGGCGAACCTGTATGTCAAACTGTCAAAATGAGATTTCCACCAATCACGCCTAGACTACTTAGGTTTCCAAATATCAAATGAGGGGGTAGAGATGGACCCAGCCAAAGTACAATCAGTTCTACAATGGAAACCCCCTAGCACACGTAGACAACTGCAGAGTTTCTTAGGTTTTGCAAACTTCTACAGAAAATTCATCCCCTCATTCTCAAAAATTGCCAAACCCCTGACGGACCTCCTAAAGACGGGGAGTCCGACGACGAAGTCCCGCCCGGACAGCCCCTACTGTGGGACCCGACCTGCCAATGGGCATTCGATACGCTAAAAGAGATGTTTGCAAAAGAGCCTGTCCTAAAACACCCTGACCCCGAACAGCCTTTCATCATCCAAGCTGATGCCAGCAACGTGGCAGTTGGAGCCGTGCTGCTCCAAAACAACGGCCAGGGGAGCCTACAACCTTGCGCCTACACCTCCCAAAAACTCACCGACACAGAGAGGCGATGGGCGGCATGGGAGAAGGAAGCGTTCGCGGTAAGATGGGCACTGCTAACCTGGCAACAAATACTAGAGGGGGCCCAGAGGCCGTTCGAAGTTTGGACTGATCACAAAAATCTGGAGGCCCCTAGAACCCCACGGAAATTGTCGCCCAGGCAAGTCCGCTGGGCGCAATACTTCAATCAGTTCAACTTCAAGCTCAAACACATCCAAGGGAGGAAGAATTTCTTGACCGATTCACTCTCCCGGATGCCCCAATATAACAGTGAACGGGAGCAGGTAGTGAATGCCATTATCCCTTCTCTCCAGGTCGTGGGTCAGGTGGTCACCAGACGGCGACGCTGTGACCAGCAAGACCAACTTGAAAGTGAGCTAATGACAAAACTCAAAACTGAAACAGCGGCGGATCCCTGGTTCCGAGACAATCAACGCCTTTTGACAAAAAGGGATGACCTAGCCTGGAAAGGGACAAAGCTTTATGTCCCACAGACTCTACGCACCTTAATCCTGAAGAGGAGCCATGATGCTAAGCCAGCAGGACATTTCGGTTTCTTAAAGACTGCACTTAGTACGAAGACAGTTCTTGTGGCCCCACATGAGAAAGGACGTAGACAGTTATGTAAAAAGTTGCACCATTTGTGCCACGATGAAGACACGACCAGGATGCCCTCCCGGACTGTTGAAACCAGTAGCAGAACCGACAAGGCCATGGGAGGAGATTGCGATGGATTTTATTGTAGAGCTACCGAGGAGCGGTGGAAATACAGTGATCTGGACTGTAATAGACTTATTTTCCAAACAGGCACACTTTATTCCTTGCAGTGGGCTGCCCTCAGCTCACCAGTTGTCCAAACTGTTCCTGAAACACATCTACCGCCTGCATGGAGTCCCCCGTAGGATTATCTCCGACCGAGGAGTCCAATTCACAGCAAAATTCTGGAGGGAGTTCCTACGCTCCGTAGGGTCGTCCCAAGGCCTCAGCTCAGTGTTTCACCCGAGCACCAATGGGGGGGCGGAGAGACTGAATGCTATGATAGAGCAATACTTAAGATGCTACGTTGACTACCAACAGTCCAATTGGGCAGACCTCCTATCTTTTGCGGAGGTCGCGTATAATAATGCTGTCCACAGTAGCACGGGATTAACCCCGTTCAAAATAGTGAGTGGCATGGATTTCGTCCCCATGCCAGAGTACCCAAGGGAGCCCCCTTCCTCAGTCAGTTTGACCGATTGGATGGCGATGTTAAGAGACACCTGGGAGAACGTTAAGAGGGCATTGACCAAGGCGGCACAATCTTATTTTTTTTTAATTTTTTTATTAAGACAATACAAAAAGACAATAAAAACAAAACAAAATCAACAAAAATACAAACATTCCCTCCACCTACTAAACTCATCCTACATTACATATATAAGTTTTTAGTCATCTACAGATTGTACCATAAACTTTATAACATTTGCTTAATCGTTTTTCATATATTCCAATTTCTAACTGGATGTGTTAGAGTTATAGTAAATTTAATCTATGTTTTTCATCTCCTCCACCTCTATCTATCTTTTTTAGTGTATTGCTATTTTGCTTTCAAGCCATTGATACCATTTGTGCCATATTAAATAATATTCACTTTCTTTTTTATCCTGGAGTTCCAGGGTTAATTTGTCCATTTTGGCACATTAATTTATTTTAGAGATAATTTTATCTCTGTTCGGGATTAAGTCTGTCTTCCAGTTTGGGGCATATATGAGTCGTGCTGCTGTCAAAATATGAGTGATAAGATACTTTGTTTCTTTGCTGTATTGTGATGTCATCATGCCAAGTAGAAAAAATTCTGGATTATTTTCTATCTGCAGGTTTATTATTTCTTCTATAATACTTTTTATTTCTAGCCAGTATTGTTGGGCTTTGGTGCACTTCCACCAGGTGTGAAAATATGTTCCCTTTTGGGTTTTGCACTTCCAGCACAGTGCAGATGTATTTGGATGAATTTTGGCTAATTGGGCCAGTGGTAGATGCCACCTATAAAACATTTTAATTAGATTTTCCTTATAGGGTGTGGCTCTCGTCATTTTGATATTTTGATTCCATAGTTTATCCCATTCTGTCAACTGGATATTACGTCCTATGTCCCTGGCCCACATTATCATGTTATGTTTAACTGTTTCCTCTAGAAGAGCATCTCTTAACAAAAAATGTATAATTTAGTTATTATTTTTTGATCCGGTCCTAAAAGAATTTTATCCAAATCGTTCGAATCCATAGCTATTCCATGTTGCAATTTATCTTTGTTATATCTTGAGTGGATTTGTGTATAATGCCACCAGTCCATCTTTGTATCACTCTCTTGGAGTTTGTGTCTTGGGAGAAGTTCACCTTCATTAGTTAGTAAATCTTGATCTTTCATCATTTTACCTATTTCTAAAGTATTTGGGAATATTAACGCCTCCATCGGGGACCACCATCTCGGTATTCTTGTGTAGTACCTCTTCTTTATTCCTTGCCAAATTTTATATAATGAATCTCTAATAATATGTCTTTGGAAGTAAGTATGTTTTTTATCAGGTCCATCCCAAAGGAAGGCATGCCATCCTCTCGTAAGGTCGAATCCTTCTAGATATAATGTTCTCTTATCCTCCAATTTTATCCAATCTTTAATCCAAGTCATGCCAGCCGCTTTGTAATACAACTCCCAGTTTGGTACTGCCAGGCCTTCCTTGTCTCTTGTGTCTTGTAACGCTTTAATCTTAATTCTAGGTCTTTTCCCTTGCCATATATATGTTGTTACTATTTTATTTAGATTTTTGAAGAAGTCTCTTCCCGGGTAAATTGGTATGACCTGGTACAGAAATAATATTCTTGGTAGGATATTCATTTTTATCGAATTAATTCTTCCCATCAGTGAGAGTTGTATTCTGTTCCATACTTCCAAGTCTTTTTTAATTTGTTTTAGTAGTTTGGTGTAATTGTCTTCCTTGATTGTTGTAGCTTTCGCAGTCAGCCAGATGCCTAAATATTTTATCTTTTTTACAATTTGGAGTCCAATTTTTTCTTCTAATTCTAGGCTCTGTGTTTGGGTCATGTTTTTAATCAATACTTTAGTTTTTTGTTTGTTTATTTTAAGGCCCGCAACTTTCCCATATTCTTCTATCGTTGATATTAACTTTGGTGCTGATTGTCTCGGATTTTCCAAATTAAAAATCACATCGTCTGCGAAAGCCAACAATTTATATTCCTCTCCCCTGATCCGCAATCCTTTAATATCCTCATCCTTCCTTATCCCATTTAGGAGGGTTTCCAACGCTATTACAAATAGTAGTGGTGACATGGGGCATCCTTGTCTTACTCCTTTCTGAATATCGAATGTTTGTGTCAAATCTCCGTTTATTGCGATCTTTGCTGTCTGGTGTGAGTAAATTTTTTGTATCAAATTATTGAATTTCTGTCCACAGTTCATCAACTCCAATTGTTTTATCAAAAAAGCCCAGTTTAAATTATCAAACGCTTTCTGAGCGTCGAGAGAGATTATAGCCATTTCTGTATTTATTCTTTGATCATAATATTCCAAGATACTTATGATTGACCTGAGGTTTTTTCCTAATTTGTCTTCTGGGTATGAAACCATTCTGATCGGGGTGTATATAGTTGTGTATTATTGTTTTCATTCTTTGTACCAATATTGCCATAAATAATTTGTAGTCCGCGTTGAGTAATGATATTGGTCTGTAGTTCCTAATTTGTATCGGTTCTGTATCCTCTTTGTGTATTAGTGTTATGATTGATTCAGTCCAGGATTTTGGAATTTTAGCTGTGGATAGTGCTTCATTAAAAACTTGAAGTAATATTAGATCGATAGTTTGTTGACAGTGCTTATAAAATTCAACCGGGATTCTGTCCAAGCCTGGCATTTTATTGTTTTTTTGTCTTTTGCGGGCTTCCACTAATTCGAACATCGTTATGGGTCGATTCAATATTTCTCTGTGGTCTTCAATTTGAGTGATTTTGGCTTTATACAGATATGATTTAATTTGTTCCTCCGGGACATTCTCCTTTCGATAAAGTGTTTTAAAGAATTCTATGACTATATTTTTCTTCTCTAAGTGTGTATTATGAAGTGTTCCAAAATCGTCTTGGAGTTGATGTATGGTCCTTTTTTCTGCCTGCTTTTTTAATTTATACGCTAACCAGCGTCCTGTCTTATTTGCATGTTCAAAGTTAATTTGTTTTGCCATTCTTATTTTGTGTGCCATTTCAGTTTGTGTAGTTAAATTTAGTTTATGTTTGGCCATATTGACTTTTTGTTGCACTATCTTATTATTTGGCTGCTGCTGTAATTTAGTTTCTTCTATTTTAATCTCGTCTAGTAATTGATTTCTAAGTCTTTGTTTCTGTTTTTTCCTTTTGGCTACATATGAGATGGTTAGGCCCCTAATATAAGCTTTCGTCATGTCCCATAAGTTTTGTATCGTTGTTTGGTCGTTATTATTAATTTGTAAGAATGACTTCATTTCCTTTTCTATCATCTGTTGATAATCTTTTTCCTTTATAATAGTTGTATCCATCTTCCATCTTTTTTGTTTTTGGAAGCCTTTCCAGACTATTTCGATGGGATTATGATCTGCCCATGTACTAGGTATAATTTCAATTTCGTGTGTATCTGTACTTAACTGAGGTGTCATCCAGGCCATATCTAGCCTGGACCACGATTGATGTGGGGCTGAAAAATATGTATATTGTTTGGTGTTGGTATGTGAATCCCTCCATGTGTCGTGTAAACTCATTTCCTCTACTAGATCTTTGAATGTTTGTGGCAATGTCTTTCTCTTAAACTTATTCTTCCTGGTTGTATGGTAGTCTTCTTGTGGATTTACTATAGCATTAAAATTGCCAACAATACATATATTTTCATAATCTAATTCTTTTAATTTATTATGCAGTTCTTTATAAAAATCTATTTGATTTCCGTTTGGGGCATAAATGGCTACTAATAGTATTGTTTTTATTTCCAGTTTCAATTCCATCATCAAGACTCGACCTTCCTTGTCATTGTAAATTAACTTTGTTCTTAAGTGGTCTCTAGCATATATTACCACTCCCCTTTTTTTGCAATCTCCCAAAGCTGTATATAATACTCTTGAGTTTTTTTATTTTCGAGTAGCTTTCTCTGTTGTCTCCTTACGTGAACTTCTTGTAATACAATTATATCTGTCCTTAATTTTTGCAATTTTGTAAATATTTGATGTCTTTTACTTGGTGAATTTAGACCATTTATATTTATGGAAGTGAGTTTTATCTCTTCTTCCATTTCTATTGGTATTTATTTATCAGTTATTTTCTGTTTTGTTGTGTTTCTTGTGACTCTTTGCGTAATCTCCGTTGTTTCCTCCCTCTCCAACTTTCCCTTCTTTTGTTCTTTATATTCCTTACTTGTCAGTTTTACCTCTTGATCACTGAAATTTATTTCTTCTCTGCTCCCTCTGCTTTCATCTTCTCCTTCAAGACTTCCGGTGGTGACGTCAGCGAGTTAGGGACGAAAGGGACGGGTCTCCGTTCCTGAGTACCTAACAATCCCGCACTTGGAGCCAAAACAGGCGCTGTTGATCTCGGAGGGATCGACAGCTTAAAGGGGAACGTCTCAGGACCTCGGAGGAGATCGCAACTCCTCCGAAGGTACAAGACAACACCTTGATTCAGTGCGAGGAAAAACCAACCTCCCGAGGCTGGCTGGAAACGCTGAAAACACCGTGAGTGGGAAGCGAAGATTGGAAAAAAGAAAATAAGTCATCTACAGAGGACTAAAACTGAGGAAAACCCAAATATTGTTGGATAGTAAGGAGCAGACGCTGGTGAAAGGAAAACTCTGGAGAAAGTAGAAGGAGAAGCGGCGGCAGGAGGATCGAGCGGAGCGTGGCCATTTTGAACATAACAGTGACAGTGCAAAAATTACAGACAGCTGGTGTTCATGGAGAGAGCTTGAAAAGAAAATCGGTATTTATAAACTTGGTGATAGGAGTTAAAGAGGATTGAGTTTTGACACCCGTGATCTTTAGTCGGGGAGTGGATTTAGAGGACTAAATTGAATAAAGAAAGAAAAGAGCTGAACGGGCAAAGGGACTCAACGAAGAGTGAGAGTGAGCGTGAGCGAGGACTGCGGAGCGTGGTGTAATAGACATCGGAGGAAAGAAAGTGGCTGGAAACGGACGAATTGCTTCTGCGGGAACGTATAGGAGCTGGCTGGCATTGATTGGACTGATTGCACCGGAAAGCAGCATACCAGAAGAGTGTGGATTCGATTGTATCTTTTTAAACGGGAGGACGGGAGTTGTGGATTGTTGGAGATTGGCGAAAGTTTTCTGGGACGATTAGACTAGGTGTTATTGGCATTGAGTAAACTGAGCAGATCGGACTCTGAAAGTGGAGTGACTGAAGGAGAGTGTGGTTTGGAGCGACGTGCTACGAAATACTGTAATTCTTATTGTTTCCGGAGGCGAAATTTACATACTATCGGATTTGTTAAGACTTTGACTATTCGGATTCTAGATTAAATATCGAACTATTCAAAGACGGATCTATTTGGAATAAGATGGTGAGCGGGAGACTCCAAAAGGAAGATATATAGACACTATAATTAATTTTGTTCTGGTGTGATTTAAGGATAATATATTTGAAAGCAACAGAAGCGAAGAGAACTGATTAACTTGGTTGATTAACATTGTAAGAGAAAGATAGACTGTTAAAATTTAACCAATTAATTAATTTGTTATAGCTATAATATATAAATAGAATATAGATCTGATCTTAGAATTAATAGAAATTATTAGTGGATATATTTTATTTTGTAATTAATTGTAGAAGAAGGTAATAGATGAATTGTTAGAACTTGTTTATTCTTCGTGGTTTCCTCCCTCTCCAACTTCCCCAAATACCTCTTTTCCCTGTTATAAATGTATTATGGAATTGTTAACAAGGAGTAACACTAAATAATAATATTTTCTATAGTAATTATAGATATAGCATATAACCATAAATTAAGTAAGTCAAAATTGTATGAAATTGTGGGCAGAAATAATACGTATATTACACATGGCAACATCGAGCACATCCACTACTACTGAAACAACTAAAAAGATACCCTCAACTCAAACACTATTGGTGGCCTCCCCAATCCACCAAAAGACAGGAGAAATGAGTGACAAAGAGAAGACAAACACTATCATAGGGATGCAAAACATACAGGCCGCATTGGCAATGATACAAGAGGGACAGAAAAGAATGGAAGATAAGATGGCCCTTAATCATGATGAATCCAGAAGGAACCAAGAACAGATGCGACTGGATGTAGGGGAGATTAAAGATGATATTAAAAATATAAACGAGAAGATAGTTAAAATTCAGCAAAATATTACGGAAAATGAACAGCGAATACATATAGTGGAAGAAAAATCAGAAGCTACAGTTAGAAAACTGGAGAGGATGGAGAACCAACAAGTTGTAAAGACCCGGGACACGGAAGACGCATTAATATTTCTTGAGATGGAGAAGGCCTCATTCTTCTTAAGATTTCAAAATATTGAAGAACAAAAAGGCGGCACAATCTTATACGAAACAAGCAGACAAGCATCGAACCCCCCAAAGGCCATTCCCAGTAGGCGAGAAAGTCTACCTCTCCACCAAGAATTTGAGACTCAGGCTCCCGAGCAAAAAGTTGGGTCCGAAATTCATAGGACCGTTCCCTATAGTAAAAATAATCAACCCGGTTACAGTACAATTGCAGCTGCCCCGACTCTTAGGGAAGATACACCCCGTTTTCCACAGCAGCCTTTTAAAACCAGTAGTGCGGTCACCTCTAAGTCCGGTACCACGTGACCCCCCCGGTCCCCTGGTCATTGGGGGACAAACTCACTATGAGGTACAGCGAATCCTCGATTCAAGGTGGCACAGGGGGCACCTCCAATACTTAATTAAATGGAAAGGTTACCCTCTATCAGAGGCTTCCTGGGTGAGGAGCACAAACATCCAAGCTGACCGCCTTATAGCCAAATTCCATGCAGATCATCCGGAAAAACCGGGAGGGGGGGTACACCCTTGGATGGGATAACGATGCTTAACTTGTTGTTTTTTGCTCCCCGGCAGGCTGCTTCTGAGAAATGACGGGAGAGGGGCCGGATGTCAGCGCTCTAAATCCTTCTTGCTCCATCGCTGACATGAAGGAAAAAAGTGTCAGTGACCTAAGTTGCATTTTTTTCATCGCTGCCATAAATCAAAGAGAAAAGGAAAAAAAACTGGAGCTAGCAGTAACAGTTTGAAATTTAGTGCTTGGCATTTGATATAGTGTTCTTCTCCCCCCTTCATAGATAGGGTTACCCAGGTGATGAAAGGGAGGGGGACATTCCTGTGATCTGAAGTAGTTGGCAGAAGAGACTGACTTGGAAGATGGCCAATGGGCATTGAGATATTGTGAGGCAGAAGGGGAGGGGTTTGGTTTCAGAGAATCAGTTTTGGCTGCATATGAGTTTAGGCCGGATCGTAAATTCTTTAATAAATGAGAGATTCATCAAAGACTTTGTGTTTGGGAATGAAATTTATTTGAGATTACGCCGAAACCTGACAAAAAGTTTAGTAGTGGCAGTTTGAATTTTAGCAGCTTGGCTTCTCACCCAGTTTCTTCTGGCAGATAACGTTACCTAGGTGATGGAGGGAGGGGGGACATTCCTGTGATTTGAAGCAGCCGGGATGGATGACTGATTTGGAAGATGGCCAATGAGACACTGGGGGTTTGAGGAACGGAAAGGGAGGGGTTTGGGATCAAAGAGTCAGTTTCGGCTGCACATGAGTTCAGGACAGATCGTTATTTTTTCAATAAATGGAAGATTTCATTAAAGACTTTGCGTTTGAGAATGAAATTTATTTGAGATAACGTCGGAACCTGACAATTGAATTTGTACCTGGGGCAAAACTACCCAAGCCAAAAATGTACTCCATGACCCCAAAAGAAATGAAAGAGCTAAGAGAGTACATCGACACGAACCTTACGAGGGGATTCATACAGCACGCAAAATCAAGGGTAGCCACCCCAGTCCTTTTCAAGGAGAAAAAGGATTGGTCGATGAGGTTATATGTAGATTTTAGGGGAATTAATGCAGTATGCGTGAAAAATATGTATCTACTCCCCCTCATGAAGGATCTGCTAGCCCCACCTAGCAAAAGGAAAGGTGTTTACAAAGCTAGACCTGAGAGAGGCATACAATTGAGTGCGAATTAGGGAAGGCGACGAGTGGAAAACTGCATTCAATTGCCCCCTAGGAAGCTTCCAGTTTAAAGTAATGCCGTTCGGCCTCCAAGGTGCCCCTGCGATGTTTATGCAACTATAAAGGGGTCCTCATGTATTTGGACAATATTCTCATATTCACCGAAACCCTAGAAGAGCATATTAAACTAGTACGTCAGGTACTGAAAAAACTCTTGACGGCTAATCTATACGCCAAGCTCTCAAAATGTGAATTCCACCAGTCCCGCCTAGACTACCTGGGCTATTGGGTATTTAGTGAAGGAGTGGAAATGGACCCAGGCAAAGTCAAAGCCGTGTTGGACTGGCAAGCCCCTCGCACCCGCAAACAGCTTCAAAGCTTCTTGGGGTTTGCGAACTTTTACTGACAGTTCATCCCCTCATTTGCTGAGATTGCCCTCCCCATCACCGAACTCCTAAAAACTGGACTTTAAAGTGCCAAAAAGCATTTGAAACGCTAAAAAGACTTTTTGCCGTGGAGCCAATTCTCAAACACCCAAACCCAGAGCACCCGTTTTTCATCCAAGCAAATGCCAGCGACATAGCAGTGGCCACAGTCCTCCTTCAAAAGAATTCTGATGGCAATCTTTAGCCATGCACCTACGCCTCCAAAAAACTGACAGCCCAAAAGGAGGTGGGCAATTTGGGAGAAGGACGCATATGCCATTTGATGGGCCTTACTGACTTGGTGCCACTTCCTTGAAGGCAGCCAAGTCCCCTTTGAAGTATGGACAGATCATAAAAACCTGGAGGCATTTAGGACCCCGCGGAAACTTTCCCCTAAGCAGGTCCGATGGACTGCTTCAATTTCATGATGAACTACATCCCTGGGGGGAAGAAACTACCAGCCAACACACTGTCACGGAAGCCCCAATACAACAGCAAACAGGAGGAGGTGGATCACGCCATGCTTCCCCCCTCCCAGCCAGCCTCTCGGGCCACCACCCGAAGACAAGCACAACAGCAGAGGGCAGGAGATGGCAGAGCCATAACACAAAGGTTGAAAAATGAACTGCCTAATGACCCCTGGTACAAAGACAACCCAGGGTTGCTAACACTCAGGGATGGGCTAGTGTGGAAAGGATCCAAACTATACATCCCCAACAGCCTGCCCCTCCAAGTGCTCCAAAGGAGCCATGATTCCATGCAGGTGGACACTTCGGCTATCTAAAAACCCTACACCTGGCAAGGCAATTTTGGTGGCCGAAAATGAAGAAAGACATTGAGGACTATGTAAAAAGCTCTGCCACCTGCACAGCCATGAACAAGAGACCAGGGAGGCCCCCAGGGCTGCTGCAACAAGTGGTGGATCCCTCCCCACCCATGGGAGGAAATCGCTATGGATTTCATTGTGGAACTCCCTGAAAGTGGGGGGAACACAGTCATTTGGGCCGTGATAGACCTGTTCTCCAAGCAAGCCCATTTCATAGCTTGCTCAGGTCTCCCATCAGCGCATAAGCTAGCCAAACTATTTGTAAAACACATCTATAGGCTACACAGGGTTCCCTGCAGAATTATTTCTGACAGGGGAATCCAATTCACAGCAAAATTCTGGAGGAAGTTTGTAAGGTCCATCGGGTCCTTGCAAGGGCTCAGTTCGGCATTCCATCCAAGCACTAACGGGGCTGCAGAACATACAAACATGATGGTAGAGCAATACTTAAGGTGCTATGTAAAGTATCAACAAACCAATTGGGCAGAAGAACTGCCTTTTGCCGAGGTGGCATACAATAATGCGGTGCATAGCAGCACCGGCTTAACCCCTTTCCAGATCACCAGTGGCATGGAACTTGTCCCCATGCCCGAATTCCCCAGCGAGCCACCCTCCTCCATGTCCCTAACCAAATGGATGGATTCTTTAAAGAAAGCCTGGGGAAACACAAAGCACACCCTTCAGGAAGGTGCAAGCCGATAAATGCAGAGCCCCCCCAAAGCCTTTCCATATTGGGAGCAAAGTGTACCTTTCAACAAAGTACTTAAGGCTGAAACTCCCCTGCAAGAAGCTAGGACCAAAATTCATAGGGCCTTTCCTGATAGTGAAAGTAATCAATCCAGTTACAATGCAGCTGAAACTTCCCCAAGCCTGTTACTTCCTTGCCATCTTCTCTCTTTAATGGACTGACTGTTTCCTTGACTTTTTTTCTTGTTATTTATATGTTCAAAGAAACTTTTTTATTGTCTTTGACTTTTGTTGCAAGTCTTTGTTCATTCTGAGACTTTGCTTTCCTGACTTCATCTTTGCACATTTGGGCTATCTGCAGATAAGGATATCTGCCTTAGTTATCTGTCCCTCTTTCCATTTTTTGTATTTGTCCTTTTTGATCTCTCTTTGTGCAACAATGCTGGTTTCTTCTTGGATTTCTTGTTTTTCTTCTTCAACTGTATTATGTTGGGTTGGGCTTTTATGATCATATTTGTCAGTTTCCCACGCTTCTTGAGTTGTTTTTCCCCTTTAGGATTTTCATCCATGGAATTTTTCTTAGGCTCTCTCTGAGTTTGTTAAAATCAGCTCTTTTAAAGTTTAAGATACTGGTATGATTATGTTCTATTGCTTCTGTTTGCATTATATTGAATTCCAATATGATGTGGTCACTCTCGCCCAAAGGACTGGAAATTTCAAATCCCTCTATCACTTCTTCTCTATTAGTAGGGATTAGGTCCAGTATAGCTTTTCCTCTAGTTCCCTCCTCTACCTTTTGGATGACAAAGTTGTCAGCTAGGTTGGTTAGGAATCTGTTTGATCTCCCACTTGCTGCAGAGTTTGTCTCCCAGTTGATATCAGGGTAGTTAAAGATTTAGTTCCCGTCTTCAAAAAAATGGACCCAGGAAACTACAGCCTGACATTAATACCTGGGATGATTTTGGAAAATATAATCAAGCGACGAATCTGTGAACATCTAGAGGCAAAGTCATAAGCAGAAGCTAACATGGGTTTGTCAAAAACAGATCATGACGGACAAATCTTATTGCATTCTTTGACAATGTGACAAAATTAGTGGACCAGCGAAATGCTGTGGATATAATTTACTTGGACTTCAGTAAGGCATTTGATAAAGTAGACCACAGCTACTACTTGATAAGATAGAAAAATGTGGGTTAGACAGCCAGCAGATGGATTCATAACTGACTGACAAACTGCAGTCAACATGTAGTCCTTAATAAAACTGCATCAACATCAGGGGTGAAATGCTTCCGGTTCGGACGGATCGAGTGATCCGGTAGCTATGGCGGCGGGTAGTTCGGAGAACCGGTAGCAAAAATCCCTGCCCCCCCCCGCCCATGCCCACCCAATCGCCCGGTCCCCAGTTGCCCACTTGGCAACTTGATGCTTCTTTCAGGCTTGCTCGCTTTTCCTGCCTTGCTTCGGCTGCTGCAATCAATCCAATCGGTGAGCAACTCAATCTGCCTGCCTTGTGCCTTCAATTTGGTAAGTAACTGGGAGCTTTAAAAAAAATAGTTAATTGGGGGTTTTTTTAGGAGTTGTATTTTTTTTAGACATAGCAATTTAAAGTTAAGGAAGTTTTAAATTTAGCTGCTTTTATCTAAAAATATAAATAAAATAAACGGTATTGAACGGTATAAATTGTGCAGCTTTCTGAGATTTGGTGTGTTTCTGTAGTGTTTCACTCTAACTACACAAACACACAAAATCTCACAAAGCTGTATGTGGCATTTTGTGTGGAAAAAGTGTGAAAGTTGGTTTTTGAGCTTTTTGTGGCTGTGTGAGGTTCCTGCTTGTTGCAGGGGCCATTTTGGGTGAAGTGCAGCTGCTTTTACATTGTGTGTGAGTCAGTTGTGTTGTGTTGTGTTTGTGTAAAGTGTGAAAGTTGGTTTTTGGTACCTCTTATTGTTTTGTGTACTTTGTTTATTATTTTTATTATTATTATTGGCCACGCCCACCGGGTTACCTGACCACCAAGCCACGCCAAGCAATTAAGCCATGCCCACAGAACCAGTAGGGAAAATTTTTAGATTTCACCCCTGATCAACATGGAAGAAATTATGCAGTGGGGTACCCCAAGGCTCTGTCTTAGGCCTAGTACTCTTCAATATCTTCATCAATGATTTAAACAAGGGGATAAAAGGGGAACTTATCAGATTTGCAGTTGACACCAAGCTGGCAGGAATAGCCAACACTCCAGAAGTTTGACTTAATATACCTAACAATCGCAACAGACTTGAACACTGGGACCATGCAGTCCTGGCCTGCATTAACAGAGGGATAGAATCAAGAGCACGTGAAGTGTTAGTACCACTTTGTAATGCCTTGGTAAGACAACACTTGCTATATTGCATCCAGTTTTGGTCACCATGATATGAAAAAGATGTTGAGACTCTAGAAAGAGTGCAGAGAAGAGCAACAAAGATGATTAGGGGACTGGAGACTAAAACATACGAAGAATGTTTGCAGGAATTGGGTATGTCTAGTTTAATGAAAAGGAGGACTGGGGGTGACATGATAGCAGTGTTCCAACATCTAAGGGGCTGCCATAAAGAAGAGGGAGTCAACCTATTCTCTAAAGTACCTGAAGGCAGGACAAGAAGCAATGCATGGAAACTAATCAAGGAGAGAACCAACCTTTGAACTAAGGAGAAATTACCTGACAGTTAGAAGGTTATTCTGTTATTCTGGTGCTGGCCAGGTGACTGGTAGCTTGTAAGGTCGTGGCTTCTCAGGGAAATAATAACAACAACAACAACAACAACTTTATTGTCATTGTATGTTATACACAGTATACCCATACAACGAAATTCACTTAACACCCAAAGACCAGGTCCAACACACATAACAATCCCTAAACACACTCCCACCCACCACAATTCTCCACCCCTAAACCACCCAAACATCCACACAACAGACCAAGTAATACTGTCCAACAGCTCACTGATGGTGGCCCTTTAGTTCATTGTTGAGTGCAATTATAGCTCTGGGATAAAAACTATTCAGAAAACGTGTGGTCCGAGTTTTAATTGTTCTGTATCTTCTGCCAGAAGGCAACAGTCCAAAAAGATTGTAAGCAGGATGGGAAGAGTCTCTGAGAATGTTATGCGACTTTCTCAAACAGCGAGTTTCGAAGATGTTGTCCAGGGCTGGTAGCTGGAGTCCGATGATATTCTGGGCAGTTTTAATGCTTCTCTGTAGAGCTTTTTTGTCTGCTACAGAGCTGCTCCCATACCATTCAAGAATGTCATATGTCAAGACACTCTCAATGGTGCTGCAATAGTAGGACAGAAGTAGATGCTGAGATAGATTTATCTTCCTGAGCATTCTCAGGAAATACAGCCTCTTCTCTGCCTTCTTCACAAGCATGTTCGCATTCATAGTCCATGAGAGGTCCTTCGAGATATAAATGCCCAGAAATTTAAAACAACCCACCCTCTCCACCTCCTCACCATTTATGTACAATGGTAAATGTACATCTCTCTTCCTCCTGAAGTCAATTATAAGTTCTTTAGTTTTTGTGGTGTTAAGTGTGAGATTATTTTCATTATACCACAATGTCAGCCCTTGTACTTCTTTCTTGTAAGCAGACTCATTGTTCTTATTAATGAGCCCCACCACTGTTGTGTCATCCACAAATTTAATAATTGCATTGGTGTTATACAATGGGGTGCAGTCTTGTGTGTACAGGGAATAAAGGAAAGGGCTTAGCACACAACCCTGGGGGGCTCCTGTGCTTAGTATCAGAGTAAAGGAATGGTGAGATCCCATCCTTACTGACTGTGGCCTATCTGTCAGAAAATCCCTTATCCACAAACAAATCCTCTGATTTATACACAAATTGGACATTTTAAGAAACAACCTGTTGGGTAAAATGGGGTTAAAGGCAGAGCTATAATCCACAAATAACAGCCTCGCATACGTCCCCTGTTGTTCCAAATGATTCAATACAGTATGGACAACAATAGACATAGCATCGTCAGTTGATCTATTATCCCATATGCAAATTGGTATGGGTCCAAAGTAGATGGAAGACTAGCCTTAATATAGTTCAACACCAGCCTCTCAAAACATTTCATGACAACAGTTGTTAAAGCTACTGGTCTATAATCATTAAGGGATACCACTACTGTCTGCTTAGGGACTGGCACTATAATAGATGTCTTCAGGCAGGTAGGGATAGAGCACTGCAACAGGGATAGATTGAAAATATACGTGAACACTCCAGCTAGCTCTGCAGCGCAGTCCCTGACAACTTGTCCCAGAATTCCATCAGGCCCAGCTGCCTTCCGGATATTAACATTCTGGAAAGCGCGTCTCACATCAGAGATCTGCAGTAGAAGTGGTTGTCTATTGATGGTAGATGTTAATGGTGTACTATCAGTGGTAAGTTCTGGAATGATGGTCATTCCTGTGTCCACCTCAAAATGGCTGAAGAATTGATTTAGCTGCTCAGCCAAAGAGTCACTACTGCTAGACAAACTATTTTTATTGCTTTGTCCCGTGATTTGTCGCAGACCTTGCCATACCCGACCAGAGTCTGAGTTCTCAAAAAGATGTTCAATCCTCCGTCTGTATGTAGCTTTAGCGTCCTTGATACCCTTTTTCAATTTAGCTCTTGCCTCGCTATACTGTAGCGCATCACCAGAATATTTATATACATATTGTATATAAAAATAAAGGTGGGAGAAAAACTGACTCTACCTAACCTGTCTGGTTGAGAGTGACTTGGTTTGTTGCAGCATTTGTAGGTTTTTATAATCTGTGCTGACTTCTATGGGAAAACACTGGCCTTCCAAAAAGGGTCTCCATTGCTCGAACACAGATTTGGCCACCTACAACTCCTTGTTAAAAATGTCACAGTACTGTTCTGGGGTGGTCAAAGCTCTTGAGAAGAATGTGCAATGTAAAAGGCTTTTCCTGGAGCCTCTTTTCCTGGAGCCTCTTTTTCCTGGAGCCTCTTGTAAGAGAACAGACCCAATTGCCACATTAGAGGCATCAGTCTGAAAAATACATTTCTTGGATGGGTTGGGGTGTTGAAGGAGGGGTTGGCATTCAAAGACTTGTTTTAACTGCTCAAATGCCGTTTGCTGTGCTTGCATCCAGGCAAACCTGGCCCCTCTTTTCAAAAGTTGAGTCAGAGCCTTAAGCTTATGTGCAAAGCATGGAATTTTTTCCAGAACGCTGCTACTACACTCCAGCACAGGGTTAATCCTCATTGATAGACGGCAACTGAGAGAAAAAAACTTTAAAACACCTCCTCCTCTGTGCTCTC
>WNWU01012578.1:222396-234988 GCA_012654045.1 Ptyas mucosa
TTGTCTTACCTGAACG
This sequence comes from Ptyas mucosa, assembly GCA_012654045.1. NCBI lineage: Eukaryota > Metazoa > Chordata > Lepidosauria > Squamata > Colubridae > Ptyas > Ptyas mucosa. The sequence goes on from WNWU01012578.1 coordinate 222,413, forward strand.
TCCTTTTTCGGAACGCTGCGGATACACTCCATACCCTCCCTGTTGTTTCTTGGACTGCTCTTTGGTTTGGTTTGTTGTTGTTGGTGGTTGAATAAATGTTTTTTTGTGTTTGACCTTTTGTGTGTTGGTCTTCGTTCAAGACTGGGGGTTTGAGTGCAAAGGGGGCGTGGAGAGAGCACAGAGGAGGAGGTGTTTTAAAGTTTTTTTCTCTCAGTTGCTGTCTATCAATGAGGATTAACCCTGTGCTGGAGTGTATCCGCAGCGTTCCGAAAAAGGACGTTCAGGTAAGACAACGTCCATTCTGTAAAAGTTGGCAAAGCCTAAGAAACTCTGAACATCCAGTGCTGTTCAGGGAGGTCTACCATTCAAGCACTGCTTGGACTTTCTGGGGATCCATTTGAACTCTGTCTGTGGAAATGCGGTAGCCCAAAAAATCTAGTTCTTCCAGGTCAAAGGAACACTTATCAGCATAGCTTTACTGCTTGGGTTTGTGGTGCCTGGGTCTTGTTTCTTGGGGACAAAAATGGCTGGAGCTGAGGCTGGTGACTTCAAAGGTCTAATAAAGCAGGGGTGAAATCCAGCAGGTTCTTACAGGTTCTGGAGAACCGGTAACAGAAATTTTGAGTAGTTTGGAGAACTGGCAAATACCACCTCTGGCTGGCCCCAGAGTGGGGTGGGAACGGAAATTTTGCAATATCCTTCCCCCAGGAGGGGAGGGAATGGATATTTTGCAATATCTTTCCCCTGCCACGCCCAACAAGCCATGCCCACAGAACCGGTAGGGAAAAAATTTGGATTTCACCCCTGTAATAAAGCCCTTCTGCAAGTTAGAGTCCACATACTGCTTTAAAATTGCTGGCTCGTTAGCTGACATGGGATACTGTCTCTTGGCAGGAATTTTAGCCTCCGGGATCAGATCTATGGCATAGTTGCAGTCTCTGTGTGGAGGGAGAACTGAGGGTTATTCCTCCCCAAAAATATTTGCGAAATCTGCATACTTGCTTGGTAGCCTGAGGCTTAATGTCACCTGGGGTGAGGGGGGGCTGTTTGGGCATAGTGATCATGGCAAGCTGGGTCATCAAAAGAAAGAGTGTCAGGTCTGCCATCTTCAGCCACTTCTCTTTGCTTTGTTGGCATCCTGCCATAAATGGAAAGTGGGGAGAAGGAATTTGGGGAAGTTGAGCTGGAGGGAAGAAGACAGATGAAAGGGGGGAGGGAAACACGTTGACAGGAGCCAGAGGTGTCAAACCAGAATAAGCCAGTCGCCAAGGATGCCTGGCATGGGAAAGAAATGTGAAACCACTTTGAGAAGTGCCTGACATCAAAGAGACCCCAAGCTTCATTGTAGCACCAGGCATGGAAAGTCCCCTCGTACTGGGCTTAGCATGGCTCCTGAAGTGGAACCCCTATGCGCATTGGAGGTGGAGGATATTAAAGATTTGACGAAAGAACCCCAAAGGTAAACCCAAAGAGAGACTAACTAGCCTCAGCCCCATACCACTGGGCATGAAGGTGAAGAGGGAAATTGGAGGCGCAGCCTGGGAGCATCCAAAACTAGACCACTGTCGGGAAAAATCGAACCATGAGCAAAGCTGCATTTAATAGAAATTGAACAGATAGCACACCACAAAAGTCTCACTTTAGGATTCAGAAGTTTATGAGCACAGGAGTCTCTTGTCTATGGGGATTCTCCAGTCATCCAGGTCATGGTTGCAAGAGGAGTCTCTTGCAGGGGTGAAATCCAGCAGGTTCTGACAGGTTCTGGAGAACCGGTAGTGGAAATTTTGAGTAGTTCGGAGAACCGGCTGGTCCCAGAGTGGGGTAGGAATGGATATTTTGCAATATCCTTCCCCCAGGAGTGGGGAGGGAATGGGGATTTTGCAGTATCCTTCCCCTGGAGTGGGGTGGGAATGGAGATTTTGCAGTATCCTTCCCCCAGGAGTGGGGAAGGAATGGGGATTTTGCAGTATCCTTCCCTTGCCACACCCACCAAGCCACGCCCACAGAACCGGTAGTTAAAAAAAATGGATTTCACCACTGGTCTCTTGCATTGGTTCGGAGTGGCCAAGGCACATGATTGCTCACTGATAGTAAGATTTAAAAAAAAAAGGAGGTAGGGGTGTGGATCCTACCTCCAATTTGTTTTAGTTTTCTCTCATGATAATAAGGCTTAGTAACATGGTACCAGGCTTGAAGTTTATTTAAATATCTGTGGCATGTACTAATTTCATTGTGATCCTGACAAGCTTGGGAGGGCAGAGACATGAACCTGGGTCCCCTATATACTTTGTTAATTTGTCTCTTTAGCTCAGCATTTTGTAGCTCAAGTATGCCCACCCACTTTCTGGAGAGCTTAAATGACCTCTCTGCTAAAGGGTTTCACTTTATGAGCAAGAGTTGGCTGCTGATAGTTATCATTGCATTTTAACTATTTTAATTCCTCAAGGTGCTCTGGCACCTTGCCTGATTTGTAACTCCGGGTTACTGATGAAAAGGAAAGCATTCTGACAGAATGGTTTAGGTTTCCATGATGGCTGTGACTCATTGATCTTCAGTGTGTATGCCCCCATTTCTAATCTAATGATTGGTATTTAGGGCAGCTTTTTGCACGCAATGAAGCTATTTTTATTTTTGTACAGGTAATCCTTGACTTACAACAGTTCATTTAGTGACCATTCAAAGTTACAATCGCACTGAAAAAAGTGACTTATGACCTTTTTTCACATGATCGTTGCAGCATCCCCACGGTCACGTGTTAAAAATTCAGATGGTTGAGAATTATTTTGAAAATGCAAATAAACCTGGCAGATGGTTAGCATATAAATTGAAAAAAGAAAGAGAATGAAGGAAAATAACGCAATTAGTTGATCATCAAGGACAAAGTAGATTTGGAAACAAACAGATGGGGGAAATAATACAGGAATACTATACACAACTGTACAAGAAAGATGCGATAGAAGAGGATAAAGTGGCAAGGTACTTACAAAAAGCTAAATTGCCAAAAATTCCCAAAGAGGTTGAGAAGTTATTAGAAGGAAATATAACGATGATGGAGTTAACTGAGGCAATTAAAAAACAGAAGAATGGAAAAGCACCAGGTCCAGATGGACTGCCAGCCGAATATTATAGGACTTTACAAGAATCACTATTGATCCCAATGCCTGGAGATTATGAATGAAGTAATGGAAAAAAAAGAAATGCCCAAGACATGGACTGAGGCATACATCACTTTGATTCATAAGGAAGAGACAGACCCACAACAAATCAAAAACTATAGGCCGATATCCCTGCTAAATGCAGATTATAAAATCTTTGCTATGATATTGGCAGAAAGACTTAAGAGATATTTGAATAATTTTATACACTCCGACCAAAATGGATTCTTACCAAAAAGACAAATCCGAGACAATATAAGAATAATCCTGGACACTTTAGAATACTATGAAGCACATCCTGAAAAGCAGATGGCTCTGATATTTCTAGATGCACAAAAAGCCTTTGACAATGTCAATTGGCGATTTATGATGTTACAGATGGATGAGATGGGCTTTGGGGAAAAAAATTTTCAGGCAATTGAAGCGATATACTCAAAACAAAAGGCTAAGGTAATGATAAATGGAGAATTGTCTGAATATATTGAAATAGAAAAAGGCACTAGACAAGGATGCCCATTGTCCCCACTGTTGTTTATATTGACATTGGAAGTTCTAAATAGAAATATTAGAAAAGAAAAGGAGATAAAAGGTATGAAAATTCAGAAAGAGGGGAAATTTGCAACTATCTTTGATTGGGAGAATTGCAACCATTAAGATGAATATTTTGCCTAGAAAGTTGTATCTGTTTCAGACAATTCCGATAAAGTTGGATAAGGATTTTTTTACAGATTTGAATAAAATGATATTGAAATATATTTGGCAGGGGAAAAAGGCAAGAATAAAAATTAAGTTGTTACAAGATGCTAAAGCAAGGGGTGGTTTTGGTTTACCCAATTTTGAATTATATTATCAAGCAGCTAGTTTAACGTGGATTAAAGAATGGGTAACATTGAAAAATACTAGGCTATTGAATTTGGAGGGACATGATTTGTTGATGGGGTGGCATGCCTTTTTATGGTACAAAGGGGTATTTTAAAATACAGGGCTATTTTAGAAGACATCAGATACGTGAAGCTTTGCTTTTGAATTGGGAGAGGATTAAAAAATATCATTATTTGAAGATTCCAGTCTGGGTATCTACAATTGAAGCTTTTTCATATCCAGTGATATTCAAAAGGGAACAAATTGTTAGATATAGTGAATTATTGGATGAAAAGGGTGAACTTAAATTAAAGCAAGATTTAGAAGATCAGGGATTTAAGATGGATTGGTTTTCATATATGCAAATATTTTCAAGATATCGAGAAGATCTCAAACAAGAAGGTTTTTATAGAGTTTTGACTACCTTAGATAAGATATTGATGGGCTCTGATGATCATGTAATTAAAAAGTTATATGGACACTTGCTAGAGGCAAAATTGGAAGAAGAACAAGTTAAAGAGTCAATGATAGCATGGGGGGAAAATTTGGTTATGGTATTGATTTAGAGAAATGGCAAAAATTGTGGTCACATAATTATAAAATGACAATGTCTACAGCATATAAAGAGAATTTGTATAAGATGTTTTACAGGTGGCATCTACCCCCGACGAGGATAGCTAGAATGTTCAAGAACAAATCGGAGAAGTGCTGGAAGTGTCATCAGACCCCAGGATCTTATTACCATATGTGATGGACATGCGTAGAAGCAAAAAGATTTTGGACTAAGATACACACATGGTTGGAAAAAATGATAAAGAGACATATTGATTTTAAACCAGAGATATTTTTATTAGAGATCTTACCAGAGACATTTAACAAAGAATTACAATGCTTAATTGTGAATATATTAACAGCGGCTAGAATCGTATTGGCAAAAAACTGGAAAGGAGAGAAGATGATTACTGATGAAGAAATTATTAAGAAAATGTTGGATTGTGCCGAAATGAGTAGATTGACATTTGAAATAAGAGAACAGGAAGACAAACAATATTATTTGATATGGGAGCTATTTTATCAATGGATAGATAATAAAGTATGGAGGTGAGATATTATATATGAAATGAAATTAGGATAAAATGTTTAAGCACTTGGGTTTTTTTCCTTGTTTTTTTTTTGTTTTCTTCCTTAGTTAGAGGTAAGAATATTTGTCAAATAATGAGAATTTGAAAATTTTGAGAGCACGAAATGATTTTCACCGATCGAAATACTGTCTGTAAGAGTTTGGAAGAATGATGTTTTTTATGTTGTTTTTGTTTAAAAAATTAAAAAAAAAATTTTAAAAAAATTCAGATGGTTGACAACTGTCTCACATTTATGATGGTTGTAGTCTCCCAGAGTCATGTGATCCCCCTTTTCAACCTTCTGACAAGCAAAGTCAATGGGGAGGCCAGATTCACTTAACAGCTATGTTACTAGCTTAATAACTGCAGTGATTCACTTAACAAATGTGGCAAGAAAAGTCATGAAATGGGGTGAAATTCACTTAATAAATTTCTCACTTAGCAACATAAATTTTGGGCTCAATTGTGGTCGTAAGTCGAGGAGAGGAGAGGCCAGGTGTGACAAGGAGTGGCTGGGAGGGGAGGGGAGGGGTGAGGCAGGGCTGGGCATGGCGAGGAGAGGTCGGGTGAGGCGAGGCACCCCTCGACATGAGTGACATTGAGTTGGCCACGCCCACCAAGTCACATAACCACCCAGCCACGCCTACCTAGCCGGTCATTAGGGCAGAGAACTGGTTGTTAAATTATTTGAATCCCATCACTGGAAGGGATCAGATGTGTTTCCCCCTCACTGATCCATAGAAATACTGCCGAGGGCCAAGCTAACCAAACCTAAACTGTACTCCATGGCCCCAAGTGAGCTTGAGGAGCTCCAGTCATGTATAGATAAAAACCTGCAGCAAGGGTTTATACAGCCCGCCAAGCTGCAAATGGCCGCCCTGTCCTATTCCAGGAAAAGAAAAATGGGTCCCTCTGCCTGTGCATGGATTAGTGCAGATTAAACACAATCTGCGTTGACAATGTTTACCCCCTGCCATTAATGAAAGACATGCTGGCCCACTTGGATAAAGGGAGGATCTTTACTAAACTGGACTTGTGAGAGGTGTATTGCTGAGTGCAGATTAAGGAAGGGGATGAATGGAAAACTGCATTCAACTGTCTGTTAGGATGCTTCCAATTCTGAGTGTTCCCCATTGGACTACAGGGCGCCCCCGCTGTCTCCATGCAGCTGATAAATGAGGTCCTGCATGAAAACCTATATAAAGAGGTCCTGGTGTATTTGGACGGCATTTTAATTTACACTAAAACCACGGCAGAACATGTGAAACTAGTTAGAGCGGTGCTGAAGAAGCTCTGCGCCACTCAGCTGTATGCTAAACTTTCTAAGTGTGAATTCCACAAACACAAAATTGACTATCTGAGGTACCGTATCTCCCACGAAGGGACAGAGGTGGACCCCATAAAGGTGTGAGCCATGCTGGAGTGGGCTCCTCCCTGCACCAGGAAATAACTCCAAAGTTTCTTGGGATTTGCAAATTTCTACCACCAGTTTATCCCATAGTTTGCCCAAATAGTGCTGCCCATCAGTAGCCTATTGAAAACCAAGGGAGAGGAGAAATCTAAACCCAGTCAACCTTTAAAATGGACAATGGAATGCCAAGCGGTGTTCAAAAAGCTCAAACGTCTATTCACGGCCAAACCCGTGTTGAAACACCCAGACACTAATGCCCCTTTTGTCATCCAAGCAGATGCTAGTGATGTGACAGTGGATGCAGTGTTGCTGCAGAAGAATGACCAAGGGGTCCTGCAGCCATGTGCTTACACTTCCAAAAACGGAGCAAAACTGAGCGCAGATGGGCAGTGTGAGAAAAGGAAGCCTACGCAGTACGCTGGGCACTTTTAATGTGGAGACATTTTCTGGAGGGATTTTTGTGGCCTGACCACAAAAATCTGGAAGCACTAAAAACTCCCAGGAAACTATCCCCCAAGCAAGTTTGATGGACTCAGTACTTCAACCATTTCAATTTTACCTTATGGTGTCTCCCAGGGGGATGGAACTTCCTGGCCGATGCACTTTTGACGCTACACCAATACAACTCTAAAGCGGAAGTCATCAGACCAGTTATCCCCTCCCTGCAACTAGTGGCCCCAGCAATTACTAGAGTGCAAGGAAAACACTCTCCACTGATGCAATACGAACTACTCACAGCATTAACAATGGCACTAGAAAAGAATGAGTGGTTCAAGACCCACTGTTCTGTCCCCGTCCTCCACACACACAAACCCACACAGACAGACGAGGGTTAAAAGAGTAGCACACACACGGAAGGTTCGTTATCACGGCTTGGCAGCCCTTTGTAAACCGGCTGCCAAGGTCTTTACTAAACAAGGGGGGGGGGGGAAATACCTCCACCAGATAACAAAACACGTACACACCAATTGAGGGAAATATAATTCAAAAGTCTAAATCTTTCCAGCCGGCTGATGCTTAGCTCCAAGGACTAGCCAGGGTAAAACTTTGTCCATCACAGAATTCCAACTGCTACCCCACTCCTTTATAAAACCTGTGGGGTGTGGTCCTGTGACTCAGCTAATCCCTGGCACGCTTCCTCATTTGTTGGGCTCTCTTATCACGCCGGCGCTGACGTGGGTCCAGCCACCTCTGGCCTTCCTCATTATCCTCCGATTGATCGGAGACACCTGGCTCCCTACTCATCTCCTCTCCTTCGGCCGGCAGCTGATGAATTACCAGGGAGGAGGGGCCGGGGGAGGGAGGCCTGGCTGGCTCCTCTCCCTCCTGTTCGGAGCCTTCTTCCTTCGATGCAATGGGATCGGCGGTCGGAGCCACAACACTATCCCCCACCGCAGGGCCCTTCCTCCGGGTCTGCCGGTCAGGATGAGGTCGGGACGGGAACTGGTCGTGGAAGGCCCGAACCAGGTCGGGGGCCTGAACGGCGGAAGCGTCCACCCAAGTGAAATCCTCGGGCCCGTACCCCTTCCAGGCGATGAGGTATTGGAAGCGCCCCTTCAACCAACAGGAGTCCCGAATGCTGTCCACCTCATACGCCGCGGAGTCGTCCTCGTCGGCTGGGGCAGGAGGGGCAGGCGTTGGCGGGTGTCGGAGGCGACACGGCGGGGCCTCAGGGACCAGGAGGGACCGATGGAACACGGGGTGGAGCCGCATGGAGCGTGGTAGAGTCAACCGGTAGGCCACCGGGTTGATGACCGCCTCGACGGGGAAGGGACCGATAAAGCGGTGGTCCAGTTTCTTCACCGGTCGGTCCGTGGGGAGGTGCTTCGTGGACAGCCACACCCAATCCCCGACTTCCAGCGGTGGTGTAGCTTGTCGCGAGCGGTTGGCGACCCGCTTGTAATCCTCCTTCGCCCGGATCAGCTGCCGCTGTACCAGTTGCTGCACGGCCTGCAGTTCCGAGAGGAAATCCCGGGTCTTGGGAACAGGGGAATCCGGAATCGCCAAAGGAAAGAGCCGGGGATGGTAGCCGACGTTGGCATGGAACGGGGTCATCTGGGTGGAGGTGTGCTGGGAGTTGTTGAAGGCGAACTCCGCCAGGGGAAGGTACTCGGCCCAGTTGTCCTGCTGCTGGTTGACAAAACAGCGGAGGTACTGCTCCAGGATGCCGATGACCTTCTCCGTGCCCCCGTCCGTCTCCGGATGGTGCGACGACGACAGGCACACCTGCACCTCCAACGCGGCCATCAGGCTCTTCCAGAAGCGGGCCGTGAACTGGGCCCCGTGGTCCGACACCACCCGGTCCGGCAGGCCATGGAGGCGGAAGATGTGCTGCAGGAACAGACGTGCCGTGGTGCGGGCTGACGGCAGGCCGCGGCACGGGATGAAATGCGCCATTTTGGTAAGCATGTCCACCACCACGAGGACGGTCGTGAACGTGGCGGACAGCGGCAGGTCTGTCAGGAAATCCATGGAGATGGATCCCCACGGTCTCTCCGGTGTCGGCAGCGGCTGAAGGAGCCCAGGAGGTGGGCCGGATGCGGCTTGGGCCTGTCGGCACGGCACGCAGGACGTCATGTACGCGTGCACGTCGTGCCGTACCCGAGGCCACCAAAACGTCCGCGTCACCAGGTTCAAAGTCTTAAAGAACCCAAAGTGCCCTGCCGCAGGGTTGTCATGGCACTGGTTCATGACGAGGGCTCGGAGCGGACTCGTGGGCACGTACAGCCGGCCCCGGTGCTTCAGCAAACCCTCCTCCAAGGTCCACGGGGACGCGGGGCCAACGTCCGCTTTCCACTGCTGCGACCAGTCATCCCGGCGCTGCGCCTCCCGCACCTGAGCCCGCAAGTCCACCGGTTCCTGGACCGCGGCCAAGGATTCTGCTGGCAGCACCGTCCGGGGGAGAAGGGAGTCCTTGGGACAGAAGTATTCCGGCTTGCGGGATAGGGCGTCCGCCCTCTGATTGAGGCCGCTCGGAATGTACGTGACTCGGAAGTTGAACCGGGCGAAGAAGAGCAACCACCGGATCTGCCGCTGGTTCAACTTCCTGGCCGTGGTGAGGTGCTCCAGGTTCCGATGGTCCATCCGCACCTCCACCTGGTGTCGGGCCCCCTCGAGGTGATGCCACCAAGCCTCGAACGCGGCCTTGATAGCCAGCAACTCCTTTTCCCAAATGGTGTAGTTCTGCTCGGCAGGATTAAGCTTCCTGGAGTAGTAGGCGCAGGGAAAAAGAGTGCCGCCATCCACCGGGGCCTGTAGCAGCACCGCCCCAAGCGCGACGTTGGACGCGTCCGTCTCGACCACGAACGGATGGTGTGGATTGGGGTGCTTCAGGACTGGCTCCGTAACAAAAGCCCGCTTGAGGATCTCAAAAGCCTGCTGCTGCAGGGGCCCCCACCGGAACGGAACCTTCTTCCGCAGGAGCTGGGTCAGCGGCAAAGACAAGGTGGCGAAGCCTGGGATGAAAGTCCGGTAGTAGTTGGCGAACCCCAACAGGTGCTGGACGTCCTTCACCCGACGCGGGGTTTCTTAACTGCACAAGGCCTCCACCTTGCGCGGGTCCATGGCGATGCCCTCGGGGGTGATGATGTGCCCGAGGAACTCTATGGAAGTCTGGAAGAAGTAACATTTCTCCAACTTCGCATAGAGTTGGTGCTCCCGCAGGCACTGCAGGACCTGGCGGACATGCTGGAGGTGGCTCTCCTGGGTCCGGGAATAGATCAAAATGTCACCAGGTAGATCACCACGAACCGATCCAGCATGTCCCGGAACACATCGTTCATCAAATGCTGGAAGACTGCGGGGGCGTTGGTCAACCCGAACGGCATGACGGTGTACTCGAAGTGGCCGTACCGGGTGCCAAACGCCGTCTTCCACTCGTCCCCCTCTCGCACGCGCACCAGGTTGTAGGCCCCACAGAGATCGAGCTTGGTGAAGATCGAGGCCTCCCGCAACCTCTCCATCAGCTCCGGGATCAACGGCAGGGGGTAGTGATTCCGCACTGTGATGGCATTCAGGCGCCGGTAGTCACAGCACAGGCGTAAGTCCCCCGTCTTCTTCTTCACAAAGAGGACCGGGGCCGAGAGAGGGGAGGTCGAAGGCCGGATGAACCCTCGGGCCAGGTTTTTGTCCAGAAAGTCCCGCAGGGTGGCCAACTCAGGCTCCGACATTGAGTACAGGCATCCCGACGGCAGGGGCGCATTGGGCAACAGGTCCACCGCACAGTCGTAGGGGCGGTGCGGGGGCAAGCGGTCCGCCTCCTTCTCGCTGAACACGTCGGCAAAAGGTGTCAGCTCCGGAGGCAAGGAGACGGCCGGGGTGGAGACGTCCTGGCCGGCACAGGTGTGGCGGAGGTGGTCGACGCACTGCAGGCTCGGGAACGAGATGGCATTCCTCGACCAGGCCACCTGAGGGTCGTGGGCCTGCAGCCAGGCCATTCCCAAGACCACGGGGAAATGGAGGTCCGCTGTCACATAGAATTGGATAGCCTCCTCGTGCGTCCCAATGGCGAGGCGCAAGGGCTGAGTAGCAAACTTGATGGGCCCCGCCACAAGTTCCCGCCCATCAATAGTCTCGACCCGCAACGGAGGGTCCACCGGAACCAAGGGGACCTTATAATGGGCCACAAAGGCCTGGTCCATAAAGTTCGTCGTGGCCCCTGAGTCCACCAGCGCATGCGCCTGGAGCCCCTCCTACCGGTTGGCCAACAAAACCCGAGTGTCTAGAATCAAATGCCGAGGGGGCTCACAGTCCACAGCCGCCGACTCCGGCGGGGCCTGGTTACGTGCCTGGCCCAGGGTTTCCCCTAGACCAGGCCTGGCCCGTTTCCTGGCTGGTCGCGCCGAGACTCCGGAACAGGCTTGGGCGCCCCACTCCGCTTCCTGGGGCACAAGGCGGCAAAATGTCCAGTCTCGCCACAATAAAGGCACAGTCCTTCCTGGCGTCTCCGCATCCGCTCCTGAGCCGTCAGGTGAGGTCTGGCCGCTCCGAGCTCCATGGGCTCCTCAGCCGTCGTCACCAAACACGGGATGGTCTGGGGTGCTGTCGGTGCGGGACGCGAGGGTGCAGGAGCTGCCGGGGGTTCCTGAAGGGCCCGACGAGGCCGTGGCCGGAGGAGGCGGGCGTCGATCCGCAGGCACTGGATCACCAGCGCGTCGAGGGTCTGAGGCACCTCCACCCGAACCAACTCATCCTGCAACTCATCCGAGAGGCCATCCTGGAAAGCGTCCATGAGCACCGCCTCATTCCAGGCCGAGTCCTGGCTGAGAAGTCGAAACTCCGCAATATAGTCCTGCAGGGGGCGCTTCCCTTGTCGGAGGTCCTTGATGCGCCTCGCTGCTGTCTGAACCCGGAGGGGGTCCTCGTACATCACGCGCAGGTGTTGCAAAAAGCCCTGATAGTCCAGAAGCAAGGGACTGTTTTGCAACAACAGGGGAGTGGCCCATCAGGCGGCAGAGCCGGAAAGGTAGCTGATCGTGAATGCCACCCGAGCCCGGTCATCCGGAAAATCCTCCGGCCTCATTGCCATGAAAAGCTGGCACTGTCCCAGGAAGGCCGGGAACATCTCCGTCTGCCCAGAAAACTTCTCTGGCACGTTCACTGGGCATCTGGAACGGGGAGGAGGAGGAAGAGGGGGGGGGAGCTGCAGGAGCATTCCTCAAAGCAAGCTGGGCAGTTAGCTGTGCCACTTGCTGCTGCAGAAGCTGATTGGCATCTTGCAGCTGCTGTAACTGCTGCTGCAGCTGTTGGTCCATCGTGGTTAAATGATGGTTTATGTTTCAGGTGACGGACAAGATGTTCTGTCCCCGTCCTCCACACACACAAACCCACACAGACAGACGAGGGTTAAAAGAGTAGCACACACACGGAAGGTTCGTTATCACGGCTTGGCAGCCCTTTGTAAACCGGCTGCCAAGGTCTTTACTAAACAAGGGGGGGGGAATACCTCCACCAGTTAACAAAACACGTACACACCAATTGAAGGAAATATAATTCAAAAGTCCAAATCTTTCCAGCCGGCTGATGCTTA
>WNWU01012578.1:254988-270082 GCA_012654045.1 Ptyas mucosa
CAAAAAATGGATATTGTGTGCCTCCAAGAGGTACACATAAGAAAACAAGATGAAAAATATTTACAATACAAAAAATTAGGTAAATCATTTGTAACACTAGCAGAAGAAAAGAAAAGAGGAATAGTGGTGTACATCAAAGAAGGAATAGAGAGTAACTTGAAGTATGGAGATTCAGTAGGAAGGATATTAATGATAGAGGTAAAATTTAAATATAAAAATATTTTATTGGTGGTTATATATGCGCTGAATAGTGGACAAACAGAATTTTACCAAAAAGTATGTGAAAAAATAATAGAACAAAAAATGGAGAATGTATGTTTGATTGGCGATTTCAACACAATTGTAGATGTAAAAAAGGATTATAGAAGTGATCAGAGCAACAAAAAAAAGAAAAATGTACTGCCTAGAACTTTTATGGATCTAGTAGAAGAACTAAATTTAGTAGATAGTTGGAGATTTTATAAACCTGAGGTAAAGAATTTTACATATTATTCTAATCCCCATAAGTCCTGGTCTAGAATAGACATGGCATGGGTAACTAAAATATTGATACAAGAAGTAGAAAAATTACAAATAATGTCAAACAATTGGGCTGACCATAATCCAGTAATATTGATATGGAAAGGACAACAGAGGAAAAGGAGTAGATGGATGATGAACCCACAGATATTGAAGGAAAAGGAATATATTGAACAAATGGGAAAGGAATTAAAATTGTTTTTTAAAGATACTACAAAATATCACACCTCCCTTCAGAATTTATGGGATACAACGAAAGCTTATGTGAGAGGATTAATGATAGTTTATAATGTAAAACGAAAAAAGGAGAGGGAAAAAGAATATAATAAGGTACAAGAGATTAAAAATTGGGAAGGAAAATTACAAGATAATCCTGGGGATGAGCAAATTAGAGGTAAATGGATGGCAGCTAAACATAAATTGAATATATTAGAACAGGAAAATTATGTAAAGGCATTGAAATTTATAAAACAGAACCATTTTGAGCATGCGAATAAGCCAGGGAGGTGGCTTGCTTATAGATTGAGAAAAGAAAGGGAGAAAAAAACAATTCAACAACTACAGGACAAAAGGGGTAAAATGCAACATAGTGTAGAAAAGAAAAAGGAGATAGAAATTCAATTTTTTCAAGAACTTTATGAGCAAGATAAAGTGACAGCTGAAGAAATAAATCAATATCTGAGTGGGGAGGGAATGTCGGTATTAACAGAGGAAGAAAAAGAGATATTAAATAGGGCTATCACTATAGAAGAGTTAAAGGAAGCGATTAAGAAGCAAAAAAAATAATAAAACCCCAGGGACAGATGGATTACCAATTGAATTTTACAAAGGATTAGGAGAAACATTGAATTGGATACTACTAGAAATGTGTAATGAGGCATTGACAGAGGCAAAGCTACCAGACTCATGGAGAGCAGCATACATTTCGCTGATACCGAAAGAAGGAGCAGATATAACACAAATAAAAAACTATAGACCGATCTCTTTATTAAACACTGATTATAAATTTTTTATGAATATAATGGCAAATAGGATGAAAAAATTATTGAATTATAGAATACACTCAGATCAAAACGGGTTTTTACCAACGAGACAAATAAAAAACAATATAAGAACAGTAATTAATGTACTAGAATATTATGAGGTGCATCCAGAGAAGCAGGTAGCACTGGTGTTTCTGGATGCACAAAAAGCTTTCGACCAGGTCAATTGGCAATTTATGATTCAGCAAATAAAAAACATGAAATTCGGGGAGAGATTTGAAAAAATGATAGCCTCTATATATACGAAACAAAAAGCAAGTATACTAGTAAATGGAGACTCTACTAAATTCTTTGAAATAAATAAAGGAGTACGGCAGGGATGTCCACTTTCACCATTACTTTCTATTTTAATATTGGAAAATTTACTCATAAGAATTAGATCAAATAAAAAAATAAAAGGACTAAATGTAAAACGAGAAGAATACAAGGTCCAAGCATTTGCAGATGACCTTGTATTCTTCTTAGAAGAACCATTAAGAACAGGACCAACATTAATAAAAGAGAGAGAAGAATTTGGAAAAGTAGCAGGTTTAAAAATTAATAAAGATAAGACTAAAATGTTAATGAAAAATATAACGGGAAAACAAATAGAAGAATTAGTTAACGAATTAGGATTGCAGGTAGTAAAAAAGGTGAAATATTTAGGTATAAATTTGACAGCTAGATGTGCAACCATAAAGGAGAACAATTATGGAATTTTAGTCCAACAAATAAAAGAAGACTTAGAAAAATGGGGGAAATTGAAATTATCACTACTAGGGAGGATAGCAGCGATAAAGACGAATGTACTGCCGAGACTCCTTTTTTTATTTCAAACAATCCCGGTAAAATTGGATAATTTTTTTTCAATAATTTGAATAAAATAACTACAAAATTTGTGTGGGAAGGGAAAAAACCAAGAATCAAATTAAGTATTTTGCAAGACGATAGAACCAGAGGTGGATTTGGATTGCCAGCATGGGAAAAATACTCCAAAGCAACAAGTCTGACATGGATTAGAGAACGGGTGAGCTTGAAAAATCAAAGACTATTAAAATTAGAAGGACATGATTTGTTGATGGGGTGGCACGCCTTCTTATGGAACACCGGGAACAAAACATATAAATATTTTAGTAATCATATACTAAGAGACTCATTAATTTGTACATGGTGAGAAATCAAAAACAAACATTACATGAAAGTTCCTGGATGGTTATCCACAATGGAGGCGACAATACACCCCAACACACTAGCAATACAAAAGATGATAAGATATAATGAAATATTGGACTCTCAGGGAATACTAAAAACACAAGAACAACTTAGAGAACAAGGAATACAGATAGACTGGTGGCCCTACTTACAGATAAAAAACAAGATACAAAAAAAGACCAAGAGGAAGGAGGAATTGAACTAAAACCAAACCGATTAGATAAACTTTTAGAAGCCAAGGAAGAAAAATTAATTTCAAAAATATATAAATACTTATTGGAATTCGACTTAGCAGAAGAAATAGTAAAAGGACAAATGATAGCACGGGCAAGAAATATTGGACATAACATACAATTAGAATGTGGGAAACTAATTATACCATGACAAAATCGGCAGTTTATAAAGAGAATCAGTATAAAATGCGGTATAGATGGTATCTGGCCTCTTTGAGATTAGCGAAGATGTATCCAAATTTAAACCCAACTTGCTGGAAATGCAAACAGGCACAGGGCACTTTCTTTCATGTCTGGTGGCTTTGCCCAAAAATTAGGAAATAATGGGAAAAAAATAAAAACTTGGTTAACAGAAATAACAGCAGAGGAAATAGAGTTTAAACCAGAAGTTTTTCTATTAGGCATGATAAAAGAAAACTATAGGAAAGAAACAAAATATTTAATATTACATATAATTACGGCAGCCAGACTGGCACTAGCTCAATATTGGAAAACGGATCAATTGCCAACAGATCAACTAATAATCCAAAAAATTTACAATTGTGCGGAAATGGATAAATTAACATTTGAGTTAAAAGATAAGGTAGACTCAAAATACTACATGGCGTGGAATAGATGGTACGATTGGATAATTCAAAAGAAAGGAGAGTAAATGTAAAATTTTGTAAGACAATAAAATTAACAAACAGGCACCTTCAACAAGATAAAGGATGTGATAAAGTGACAAAGTCACTTTCTACATTTTGTTTTTGGGGTTTTTTTTTGTTTTTTCTTTCTTTTTTCTTTTTTCTTTTGTTTTCTTTTTCTATTTTTTTTTTATTAAAAAGTTTTACAAAAAGAAGATTACAAACATTTTCTTCCCACCCCCCTCCCTCTCCTTACCAACCCCCCTCCCTCCCTCCCTCCCTTGGCTTCCCAGGATTAGCTCAGGGTACAACATGTACAAACATACAAAACTATAATTAACTAACCATATAAAATTTCATTAATAACCTTGGTCTTTAACTTCTGGTAAAAAATAAAAAGTAACTAAAGTAATATGACTATCTCTACTGCATATATCATTCATAAGCTAACTGAAAACTCTTATTTCGATATTTATTTTGAATATAGTCTATCCATCTTCTCCATTCCTTTAAATATCTTTCATTCGAAAAATCCTTAAGATATGCGGAGATTTTCACCATTTCTGCCAAATGCACGACCTTTATTGTCCATTCCTGAATCGAAGGTAGTTCTTGTTTCTTCCAGTACTGTGCCACCAGTAGTCTTGCCGCTGTTATTAAATTTAAAATCAACTTAATTTCTAATCCAGTACAGTCTGTTATAATACCTAACAAAAAAAATTGTGGCGTAAATTTAATCTTTTTCTTTAATATATTTTGAATTATCCACCAAATTCTTATCCAAAACGCCTTAATACTTTTACATGACCACCATATGTGGAAATACATAGCATCTTGATATCCACATCTCCAACATTTGGGCTGAATATTTGGGTACATACAAGCTAATTTCTTAGGATCCAAATGCCATCTATAAAACATTTTGTAAAAATTTTCTCTTAAATTTTGAGCCTGCGTAAATTTTACATTTCTAACCCATATATTTTCCCATGTTTCTAACGTTATTATTTCCCCTACATTTTGTGCCCATTTTATCATACAATCCTTAACTAATTCTGTCTCTGAATCTATTTCCAATAGTGCATTATATAACCTTTTTATGTGCATTCGGCTCTGATCTCTTATTTGCTTAATCAAATTCTCTTCACATTGTAAAATACCCTTTTTTTGGTCTACCTTCCATCTGGCCTGTAGCTGGCCATATTGAAACCAGGTCTTAATTATTCCTTGATCTTTTAATTGTTGTATAGTTTTCAACTGAAACCCCTGTCCTACCTTCTCCAAGAGTTGCTTATATGAAATCCCATCTTGCTTTTGTTCTATGTTTATATTTTCAATCGCATGTCTGGGTATTGCCCAAATTGGTATTTTATCATTTAATTTATAACTATACTTCTTCCATACACGTAACAAGGAACTTCTCAATATATGACTCTTAAAAATATTATCTACCTTTTTATCATACAATAAGTATGCATGCCAGCCAAAAACCAGGCCATACCCTTCAACATTTAATATCCTGTCCTCTGTTAAATTAATCCAGTCACTAAGTAGTGATAAAGCAGCTGCCTCATAATAAAGCCCCAAATTGGGCACCTTAAATCCACCTCTTTCTCGGGCATCTTGCATTATTTTCTGTTTAACTCGAGGTTTTTTCCCTGCCCAAACAAACTTATTTATACCTTTTTGCCATTCTTTAAGTATTTTATCAGTTTTAAGTATTGGTATTGTTTGAAAAAGGAACAAAAACCTTGGTAAGAGATTCATTTTTATGGCAGCTATCCTTCCTAACAATGACAATTGTAACTTACTCCAATTTTGAATCTCTAATTGCATCTTTTGCCACAATAATTCATAGTTATGGTGATATAATTTAGAGTTGTTTGTCAGGATATTTATTCCTAAATACTTGACCTTTTTAACTACTTCAAATCCTGTTTGCTTCTCCATTTCTTGTTTTTGTTTAACAGTCATATTTTTAGCTATTATCTTTGTTTTGGCTGCATTTATTTTAAAGCCAGATATTAATCCATACTCTTTAATAATATCCATTAAAATTCTAACCGATTGTAACAGTTGGGTTAAGGTAACAACCAGGTCATCTGCAAATGCACGCAGCTTATATTCATGATTTCTAATCTGTATTCCTTTTATTTCTTCTAAATCTCTTATATTATTCAACAAAATTTCCAATGATAAAATAAATAACAATGGAGACAAAGGGCATCCTTGCCGTGTACCTTTTTCTATTAAAAAGTTATCAGTTAAGCCTCCATTAACTATTATTTGTGCTGTTTGTTTCTGATATATAGCCTTTATTGATTGTATAAAAGTGTCACCAAACTGCATTCTGTCAATTAATTTTAATAAAAACTTCCAGTTAAGCCGATCAAATGCTTTTTCCGCATCTAAAAAAATTATACCTGCAGGGACCTGGTTGTTCCTTTCCAAAT
Source organism: Ptyas mucosa (assembly GCA_012654045.1). Lineage (NCBI taxonomy): Eukaryota > Metazoa > Chordata > Lepidosauria > Squamata > Colubridae > Ptyas > Ptyas mucosa. The sequence goes on from WNWU01012578.1 coordinate 261,054, forward strand.
ATTCCAATACATTAACAATATGTCTTACATTGTTTTTCAGTTGTCTGCCACCTATAAAACCTGTTTGATCATGATGTATTATTTGTTGCAGTACTTTCATCAATCTATTTGCCAACACTTTAGTGAATATCTTATAATCCGTATTTAACAATGAGATAGGCCTGTAATTTTTAGGCTCTGTATGGTCCTGACCTTCCTTTGGTATTAATGATATAAAGGCTGCTTTCCATGAGGGGGGAACCTTTCCTCCCTGTTGTATATTATTAAATAATATTTTCATTGGTTCAGCCATTTCTTCATATAAATTTTTGTAATAGACCGCAGTCAGGCCGTCAGTTCCTGGGGCCTTACCCATCTTTAAATCTTTAATTGCAGACATAATTTCCTCCAAGGTAATTAACCAAGTTAACATATCCCTTTGTTCCTGTGAAACTGGCTTCAAATTTTGTTTCTTAAGAAATATATCAATATCCATATCCTGAATCCTATCTGCCTTGTATAGTTCTGAATAATATTCTGTAAATGACTTCTTAATTAGTTCTTGCTGAAAGACCTCCTTTCCCTTATATTTAATTTTTTCAATTGTTCTCTGAGTTTGTTTCTTTCTAAGCATATAAGCCATCCATCTTCCAGGCTTGTTAGCATTACAAAATGTATTATATTTAGCATATTGTAAGTTAGTTGCCATTTGATCTGCTATCAACATTTTAAATTGTTCTTTCAGCAAATTAATAACCTCTTTAACTTTATTATCCCTTGGGTTTTTTATCAAAAGCTGTTCTTTTTCCTTAATTTGCTCTTCCAACACCCTTCTTTTTTCCCCTTGCTTTTTTCTAAATTTATTATTCGTATAAATTAGGACACCCCGCATATAAGCCTTACTAGCATCCCATACCATTTCCATTGAGGTACCCTTTTGCATATTCATAATAAAATATTCTTTCAAATATTTCTTTCATTCTTTAATATTTTCCCCATATCTAAACAGATTTTCATTAACTCTCCAGGACCTCTTTGGTCCATTAGAATAATCTATTTCTACCCATACAGGGCTATGATCAGTCAGAGTTCTTGGAAAAATCTTTGTTGTCTTCACCCTAGCGAAAAGATCATTTGATATTAGTATAAAATCTATCCTTGAAAAGTATTGATGTCTATCTGAGAAGAAGGTAAAATCTTTATCTGTTGGATTTCTATCTCGCCAAATATCTTTCAACTCCCATTCCTCCATCAGATCAAAGAAAGATCTTGGCAGTTTAGCTCTTGAGGCAACACTTTGATTCGATCCTAACTTATCCTTTTTCACATCAATTACTCCATTCCAGTCGCCAAGCAGGATACATGTTTTATATTTCCAATTGGTCATTTTCGCATGTAAGAAGCTATAAAAAGTTTCCTGTTGTTGATTGGGTGCATAGACCCCCAATATTAAAGTTTTCTGTCCTTCAATCAAAACTTCAATCGCCAGATATCTACCTCTTTCATCTGATTCAATTAATTTAGAAATTAAGTTTTTCTTTAGGTAGATAGCTATGCCATTTTTTTTCTCTGATGATGCTGCAACATAATGTGCACCCAATTTTGAATTTATTAAATATTTTTGATCCTGTATTCTAATATGAGTTTCCTGCAAACATATAATGTCATTCTTAAATTGTTTAAGATACGTAAATATCTTCCTTCTTTTCTGTGGAGAATTCAAACCATTAACATTCCAAGTCAGGAATCTAGTTCCCATGCTTGAACTTTTGAAGCCTTAGGAGCATTTGCTGGTTTTCCAACTCTAAACGACTTTTCGGTCTGGCTCCTCCCACCGCTTCTGTTTTGGCGATTTCAGAACTTGATAGTTGCAATTGTTGAGTTTTTAACTCCTCTTTACGCTTTGCTGTAGCAGCTCTAGTCATTCTTTGTTCTCTGGGTTCTGGCACCTCCGCCAAAACTTTAAGGATGTCTTCTTGACTTGTTGAGATTGAAATTTCCCCCTGTGCAATGGATAACAATCCTTCTTGTGGTAACTTCTCAGCTGTTTCTTTAACTTCAATTTCCGAAGATTTGGACCTTCCAGCCTTTAAAACATTGATGTAAAAATCCCTTGCCTTATCAATCGTGTTCAACCTGTATCTTTCTCCAGAATAATTCACCACCAGACCGGCTGGAACATCCCATCTGTATTGTAGCTGACGATTCTTTAATTCTTCGACCAAAAAAGAATAGTCTCTTCTTGCTCTTAACATCTTTGGGGGAATTTCTTTCATTGTCATCACCTCTTGTCCATCCACTTCTAACTTTTTTTTGTAAGTTGCTTGCAGTACTTCGTTACGCATATATCTTGTAGTAAAATATATTACTATATCTCTTGGTAGCTTTCTCTGTCTTGCCACCCAGGAGTTAACTCTGAAAATTTTATCCATTTGCCACATCGCTTCACCTTTTGGAATTCCCAGCACCTGTGCTATTGCTTCTCCCAGCTTCTCCTTCAAATTTTCTTTCTTATCTTCTTTCACTCCTCTAATTCTCACTGCAAACTCCATTTCTCTATATTGCATAAGTAACAGGTCAGTCTCAGATCTCTCAATTTTTTGCTGGGCTGTGTCCACCTTATTGCTCAAAATTTCAGTAGTTTCTTTAACTTCCTCTATTTTAGAATCCAAATTTTCAGCTTGGGCAGCAAGTCCTTGAAATGCATAAAGTATATCTTCTCTAATGTCCACATTACGTGCTGCCAATTCCTCTGTAACTGTTTGAATTTTTGTATCAATCACAGCAGTGAGATCCTCTGCAACATTTTGAATTCTAGCTGTAAGTTTATTTTCTGTAGCACTCAATGCACCTTGAATAACCTGTTGTATCATTTCAATTGTTAAAGTCTGAGTCTCTTGTACTTTAGGAGTATGAGCAGGAGAACTTCCAGCACTGGATGAGCCTTTTGCTGGGACTGTCTTTACTGGGGGAGGTTTTGTGGCCATTTTGAAGAGAGTTTACCTTTTCCCTCCTCCTTCTTCTGTTTACTTTCTTTCCTTCTTCTTGTATTCTTAAAATTTCTTTTTAATTAAACAGCCAATCAGTCCAAACAATTCTTTTTTTTTAAGAAAAAATGCAAAGAAAAATCCTCCTTCTAGCAAATCTTTAACAAAAATAAAGTTTCTTTGAGGCTATGCCAGTAATCAGTTCACTTTCGCTTTCCCAGCCACTCAAGCCTCAAACGCCATTTTTTTTTCCCCTTTTACTTTGTAACTTCCGAAGGAGGCAATCCACAAAAATAAAGAAGTTAAGTAGAATACTTGCTATTAGAGTCCTCCTGGCTGATCCCGTCTGCTACTTGTTGTTACTTAGGTTTATTATATCCAGAAAAAATCCAACAGATGCGGTCGCGGCTTGTGGGTCTGCCGAGGCAGCGACGTTCCCGGTCTGGAGCACTTAGCTGGCTTCTGGGGAACTCAGCCTTTCACCCCCACAGAAATCCTTCTGGGGGGCTTTGGCGAGCTCTACCCCCACCAGCTAGCTCTTCGCTTCCCCCTTTTGCCCTGGGGGAAGTTTTCAAACCTCCCAGCTGCGTTGGATTGCAGCACAGGGGTTTTAACAGAACCGCGGAGCGGGCGCACTAATTAAGGCGCCATCCAGGCTCGCGGAGCCGCCGGAAGTCATTTTCCTATTTTTTTGTTGTGAGTAAGTAATGTTGTTTGGATTAATATAAATATATTTTGTATATACTCAATATGGTATTTTATCTTTTTAAGTTTAATAAAGTTTGTTTTTAATTAAAAAAAAAAGAAAGGAGGAAGGGAAACAGGTTGACAGGAACCAAAGGTGTCAAACCGGAATAAGCTAGTCACCAAGGACACCTGGGCTGGGAAAGGAATGTGAAACCACTTTGAGAAGTACCTGACATCAACGCGGTTCCCAAAACATCACACCGGGATACCAATGGACATTGTTGAATGGGTTGGGGGGGGCAAGGAATGGGGAAAACTCGAATCTAGCCTCGCTTTCACTGCAACCACTGATCTTTAGTAAAAGAACCTATGACTTCAAACAAATGGAGTTGAGGGTCTTTCTTTCCTAGGGATCTAGCTGTGGCAGGTCTGACATAAGAGTGTGTTTCCTCCAATGAATAGTAGCTATTCTGTATATTCACTATATTAATAGTGAAGGTGAAGACATCCAGATCCCAAGATAAGTGGAAGGGGAAGGTGGTTTGTAACATAGAAGGATAAAAGCTCAGTCTGTATGGTTATTGTCATGTGCAAGGGTTCTGTGACATGAGTAACCGGACCCACTTTCAGAATCTAACCATCATTTGTTTTTGATCTCAAAGGGGTAACAGGGATGATGTTCCATGCCTTCACCATCAAGAAGTCTACAAAGCTGGCTACACAGAGCTCCTCCTGTGAGCTCTTCTGAGAGGGGCTGTTGTCGTTTTCCTGGATTTGAAGTTTGCATTTGAGAAGGGTCTCTGCAGAGGCATGACTGGGGTGCATTTCTCCTCTCCTAAGTGCTCTAGAAGGGCAGTTCCTGACCATTTGCCTGGATTCTCTTCAGTAGAAACAGAGTGCTAAATCTCTGCGTCTTTGTCTCTCTTCTGCTGCCAGAGCCTGTCTTAGCTGCCCCTATTAACACCAGTTCCTCTCCCCAAGGTCAGCTTCTGTGGGCATGAGGAGGGTGAAGGTTGGGTAGTGAATGGGAGTTGTTGGTAGCCAGTAACGGTTGGATCAAGCTCAGATCTCTTCCAAACATGTGTCCATTATAATGCAAATCCAGTAAATTTGGTCTAATGTCTGTGGAACTCTTTGCCTGATGAGTTTATTTGCAATCTGGTCTTTCAGACCTTTCCTGAACTAAGCCATCAGAGCTATTGTATTCCAACCCAAATTTGCTGCAACTAATTTGAATTCCTCTATATATTGCTGGACTCTTCTACTGCCTTGTCGAAGTTCCTGATTCCAGCGTGTTGTTGTAACTTCATGTATGGGGACCCCAAACTGTTCTCTGAATTTTGCCATGAAGTTCTGATAGTTATCCATAATAGAGTCATTGCGTTCAGAGGTGGGTTTCACATATTGTTACCACCGGATTGCCGCACATGTGCATGCTCGCTTCGCACATGCATGCACGCACCTTCCGCGCATGCACCCAGCCTTCCGCGCATGCACTTTGCTTGTGCGTGCACCTTCTGTGCATGTGCCCGGCCTCAAAAACGTGGCTAAATAGGACGGCATAGCGCCAAGGCGGGTGGGCTGGCCTACCCATGATCTCCACTACCTGTTCGCCGGAACTGGTACGAACTGGCTGAATATCACTTCTTTTTTTTTTTTTTTTGAAAATTTATTTATTTATTTTTAAAACATAAAACATAAAACAACATCTTTTTGGAGCAAGAGTTTGGCCCGGTATAACATAGGTATAAATTCCCAATTTCATCAATTAACATCTTAAAACAAACAAGGAATAACAAAATAACAAAAACAAAACAAAACAAAACCCTAATCTAGACCCAATTTTTCCCATCCAATCTAACATCTTATTCTAACATTTAAGTTTTTGTTATGTAGTCACCCTAACTCTTAAACTTCAAATCCAAACAGCACTTTATAGTATTCATTTATCATTTTAAACAGTCAGTATTTCACATACTTTCTGTACTTCAAAGACCCAAATCAAATCAATGTTTCTTTTAGAACACATCTAATAACCAATGTAAAGTATTTCATTCCTCTCTGAAAAACATTTTAAAATCAATATCCATTCTTCAAAAATATCTCCTTCACTCCTCCTAGGTTTATTTTTAGCTGGATTGCAGCTTAATTAGCTGGTTTCCAGGGATGCTTTCCTCCACTCCTAACCTTATTTATTGGCTGGATCACAGTTGGATTTAACTGCTTCCAACATTTTCTCCTTCACTCCTATTTTTATTTTTAGCTGGATAACAGCTTTTCAGCTGTTTTCCAGGGATGCTTCCCTCCACCCCTAACCTATATTTCGCTGGTTCACAGTTTAGCTTTAACTGCTCCCCAGTATGTCTCCTCCTCTCCTCCTAGGTTTATTTTTGCTGGATCACAGCATAATAAGCTGTTTTCCAGGGATGCTTTCCTCCACTCCTTACCTTATATTTAACTGGTTCGCAGTTTGGCTCTAACTGCTCCCCAGTGTTGCGTCCTCCACTCCTCCTAGGTTTATTTTTGACTGGTTCACAGCTTAATTAGCTGCTCTCCAGGGATGCTTTCCTCCACTCCTAACCTTATATTTAACAAATTCACAATTTAATTTTAATCATCTAATTCCCCAAATCATACTTCTTTAGCAAATTAAAATAATAATACGTTTTGAAATATGTCTTCTTTTCTACTCTCTCTTGACCAATTCACCATAGTTATAGAATCTATAAACAAATCTTATTGTTATTCAAGAATTCATTCCCATTTTCTTGTTTGCTATAAAAAAACAACATTTTAAAACAACTTTCAAATCTATTTTCTATAACCATTAAAACACTTAGTAATATTTTTTAGAGAATTCTTTCAAAGTATTCACATTTTTTCTATTAATCACATTTCTCGCTTTAAAGAAGAGCGTGTATAAATAATTCTTAACAATATTCAAAGCTTCATTCACATTTTCTTATTTTATATAAAGCACAATATTTTTAACCATTTTAAAGAAACAATTTTCTGTAATTGTTAACTCTATCAGTAATTCTTATTGATAATCACAGATTCATTCATAATCTTTATATTTCTTATAGCTTACAACATTTTAAACCACGCTTATTAATAAAGAAAAGAAAAATTATTTATTTCTTTTTAAAAGAAATTTCTTTCAAAGTATCCACATTTTTCTGTAATAATATTCCTCGCTTTAGTAAGTTTAAGAAAGAGAAAGGAAGAGGGAGAAAGAAATAGAAGTATGACAAAAAATATCCAAAGAAGAGATTCAAAAGAAAAAAAAAGGGAAAAAAGGAAAAGCAAAAAGAAAGGAATGAGATAGAAAAATAATACAAAGCAAAAAAGAAAAAGGTAAAAAGGAAAGAGAGAGAGGAGAGAGAAACTCTCTTCCTTACATTGTTTAAGAATCAAATTACATAGAAAACATTTACATCCATTTTAATCAAACTATGGTGTTTTTCTCATTCTGTCCAAACTCTTTCTTCTTTTTTTTCCCCTCCTTTTTCCAGTTCCAATATCCATAAAGTTATAAAGACTAACAAGTTTAGTTCTTTTGTATTCCATATATGGTATCATCATGTCCTCTTCTAGGGGTACGCCCTTTTTCTTCATTACAACACCATTAATCAGCATTTTTAACTGTTCCAAATAGTTTCTTCTTCCCAACTATCCATAAGTAGTTCAAAAACAAGTTTGGATACATCCAAAATCAAACCTCTTTAGTTTTTCCTCAGTATACTCCAGTTCAAGAAATAAGAAATAAAGTTTCTTCTTCAAACAGCAAGGAATACACAATTTGCAGTTTCCACTTTCACTTCTGTTAACAAGCGTCCATCTTAAACTTCCTCCGCTTATTATCCTCACAGCTTTTTTTAAAAGACATTCTGTTTCCTCTTCTTTCTCTTTGCAACTAATCCATTCTCTTTAATAAGCAAAAATCCATATAAAAAAACATTTAATTCCAAAGGCAGATAGTAGATATTATCGTCCTTTAAAGGGTCTTTTCTTCTCCTTGTTAATTATTTTAGATCTTTCACCCAAATAGTTCTTAGCCGCTGTTAGGGCCAGGGCATTGTTAGTCCCAAATATTTGAAAGCTGTTCCCGCCTGGGCTGATCTTACTCACCCGGCATTCAAACAGCTTGCTCCAGCGTCTCCTCCTGCACTTTGCTTGTCCCGGGTGCTGCGGCTTTGGGGCAGCCGCCATGGCTGCCTCTCTCACCGCCACTGGCGTAGAGGGTTATCCTCCAGCCTCGAGGAACCTGCTCGTTCCTCTTGGCCAGCCGAGGAGGTCCCTCTTTGTCCCCCTGTCCCTACAGGGCAGGGGAGGTCCGCAGACCTACCGGTGGGGGCTTAGCGGACGGGATTTTCATGGGGCTCTGAAGAGCCCTGCTATTTCCAGGTCCGAAGCGCCGCGGCGCCAACCGGAAGTCCGCTGAATACCACTTCCGATTGCGTTCTATTATGGGAAGTGCCCATCATGCCACTGAGGCTGTCAGGAGACTGAGTACGAAGGTCAGGAATCCGGCTGGTTGGGCACCAACAAACAAGTCGCATTAAGCAATGAAGGTTCTCATTTTTTCTGACTCTCCTGCAAACCTCTTGGATAAACAGCCATTAGTTCTCTACAGTAAAGGCTGCTAAAGTTGGAGCAGGAACTGGGGCCACCACCAGAAAATCAGTAGCCAAGGCAGTTCAAATGAATACAGGTTTATTGTATGCTAACACGCTCTACAGGATCTGAACTACTAATGGTCAAAGCAACTGGTGGTAGATAAGAGTCAAGAGAATTAAAGGGGGGCTGGACTTAGATCTCTTGTGGGCACAAAGGACTGAGAGTGATGATGTGCTTGACCCAGTGGTGAAATCCTCCATGGGTTGCCACCAGTTCGCTCCCCACGCATGCATGCTGCGTGTGTGCATGCGCACTGCGCGCCAAACACACGCTGCATGTGCACAGATGTACAGTGTGCACCAAACGTGCGCTTTGCACAGAAAAAGAAGCCATTTGAAGGTAAGTAGAACAGTGGGGGGGGGACAGCTGTGCCGCGCGATTTAGGATTTCCTGCTTTCTAGCGAATATAAATCGTGTGGCACAGCTGATCGTCGGAAATACCGGTTCATCTGAGCCGGTAGCTTTTATTACTACCGGTTCTCCCAAACTGGTGAGAACCGGTAGCATTTCACCCCTGGCTTGACCCCTCCCTTGGGCTCAGCCTGATCATCTCCTACATTACACAAAGGGATTTGAGACTGATGACGCACTTGACTACTCCCTCAGGCTCAGCCCAGTCATTTTCCTTTCCTTTTCCTTTCCTTTCCTTTCCTTTCCTTTCCTTTCCTTTCCTTTCCTTTCCTTTCCTTTCCTTTC
>WNWU01012578.1:270182-317518 GCA_012654045.1 Ptyas mucosa
TTCCTCTTTCTTCTTTCCTCTTTCCTTTTTTCTTTTTTCTTTTTTCTTTTTTCTTTTTTCTTTTGTTTTCTTTTTTTCTTTTTGTCTGGTGAAAAGTTTTGAAGACTTGACCAGATTAATGTTAGGCGCAAAGAATCAGGTCCATTCATAAAGTTGCAGCATAGATTTATTGAAGCCTATACACAAGAATCTGATCAACAAACAGTACTAACTTGGTGCTAGACAAAGGTCGACAGAATTTAAGGGGGGCTGGACTTTAGTCTCTTGTGTCAACTCTAAACTGATGAAACATTTTACTCCTCCCTCAAGCTCTTCCTGCTCTTCTTCTACAAAAAATGTATAGTTGGAAAAGTTGCTTTCCCTTGAACCCACAAAACCAATCACTCTTCAATGTCAGTCCCACAAAACCCCTAGAGACTAGCCTGTCCACCTTCAGTGATGTCATGGGATCCTTCCATCCATTCTAGCCTCTCTCAAATAAAACAACAAAGTGTACTTGCTTAACCTCAGTCTCAATGTTGAAATAAGTGTAAGCAGGCAGAGCAACTCTTTGGGAATAAGAGAGTTTGCGCTAGTATTGCTAACTATAAAGCCATGTCAACTTGGCTTAGCCAGGACAAATCAGAATAGAGCTGGAAGGGACCTTGGAGATCTTCTAGTCCAGCCCCCTGCTCAAGCCGGAGACCCTAGACTCTTCAAGTGGCTTTCTGTCAGAAACCAACTCTTCACTCTGTAGAGCAGGATAGAAAAGATATAGCATCTGACAAGCCTGATTTTCAATCTTAGGCTTATGTTGTGACTGCAGAAGACCTTTTTCATTTTGAAGAATGCTGTTCGACCTTTCTCTATCCTTTTCACTTCAGTGGTCATGTTCCAGCTTTCATGTAAATTAACCAAGGTACATGATCCTTTCAACTTTTTCTAGTGGTATTCCTTCCGAAGTTATCACCGGTAAATTAATGGGTTGTTTGCTGATGACCATGAACTTAGTTTTTGAGGTGTTAAGCTTCAAGCCATATTTTTCAGATATTTCTGTGACTCTTGATGAGGAACTGAAGGTCTTCATGCTTACTGGCAAGCAGAACTGTGTCATCAACATATCTTTTTTTTTAAAAAAATATTTTATTTATTTATTTATTTTATTTTATTAGGCTTATATGCCACCCTATCGCCAACGGACTCAGGGTGGCTCACAACAATAAAAACCACAATAATCCATTATACAAAGTTAAAATGCCTAATTAAATCAGATATAGTTAAAAACCCGTATAAAACCCCATCAGTCCAGGCCGGGGGACTCGAATAACCAAGTTTTTAATTCGTGGCGAAAGGTGCGAAGGTCAGGGACCAACCGAAGCCCCAAGGGGAATTGATTCCAGAGGGTGGGCGCGCCCACAGAGAAGGCTCTACCCCTGGGGGCCGCCAGCCGACATTGTCTCACTGACGGCACCCTGAGCAGGCCCTCCCTATGGGTGCGAACCGGGCGATGGGATGATGTTGCTGGCTGCAGGTGGTCCGCCAAATATCCTGGGCCTAAGCCATGTAGGGCTTTATAGGTCATCACCAGCACCTTGAATCTCACCCGGAGGGCAACCGGTAACCAATGCAGGTCGTGCAGGAGGGGTGTTACATGGGAGTATCGGGATTCTCCCATCACAACCCGCGCAGCTGCATTTTGCACCAGCTGAAGCCTCCGAGTGGTCCTCAAGGGCAGCCTCATGTAGAGAGTGTTACAGTAGTCAATACAGGAGGTGACTAGCGCATGAGTAACTGTGTGTAGGGCATCTCGGTCCAAGTAGGGGCGCAACTGGTGCACCAGACGAATCTGGGCGTATGCCCCCCTGGTCACGGTCATTATATGATCTTCTAAACTCAACTGTAAGTTCAGGAGGACACCCAAGTTGTGTGCCCTGTCTACAGGGGGTAAAACTTCACCACCTATAGCCAGCGATGGAACTTCTCCTATGGACCGAGATGCCGGTACCCACAGCCACTCGGTCTTGGCTGGGTTGAGTCGAAGTCTGTTCCTTCCCATCCAGACCCGTACCGCTATCAGGAACCGGGCCATCACGTCAAGGGAATCACTGGGCTGGTTCGGGGTGGATATAAAGAGCTGAGTATCATCAGCGTATTGGTGGTACCTCACCCCGAAACCATGGATGATCTCTCCCAGCGGTTTCATACAGATGTTGAACAGGAGGGGTGAGAGAACTGACCCCTGGGGCACCCCACAAGTGAGGGGCCTCAAGGTCGATCTCTACCCTCCTGCCAACACCTCTTGTATTTGACCCAAGAGGTAGGAGGAGAACCACCGTAAAACGGTGCCTCCCACTCCCAACCCCTCAAGGCGACGCAGCAAGATACCGTGGTCGACGGTATCATTACTGATTTTTTTTAAAAAAAATTATTTATATGCCGCCCTTCTCCGGAGACTCAGGGCGGCTTACAATGCGTTAAGCAATAGCCTTCATACTTTTGTATATTTTATACAAAGTCAGCTTATTGCCCCCACAAACCGGGTCCTCATTTTACCCACCTTAGAAAGGATGGAAGGCTGAGTTGACCTTGAGCCTGGTGAGAATTGAACTCGCAGTAATTGCAGGCAGCTGGATGTTAAATGCTGCCTTAGTAGGAGGCATTAGCCTCCTTTAATTTTCAACAATTAAAATACAAAAAGAAGAAAGTTTGTGCATAACTGTGACCATTTACATGACATATTACTTTATTTCACTTATACTCTATACATTCTAACTAAATTCAATCCTACTTTATCTAATTTTTTTTCTATTCTCAATCCATTTATACCACTTCTCCCATATTATATAATATTCCTCTTTTTACTTGAGGTTTCAAAACGTCCAAGAAACAAAAGAAGAAGATCTAGGAGAAGTAATGGCGGGACTGATTGCAGAAGTTCTTCAAAGGGATAAGAGAGAGATTATAAATGAATTGGACGAGGTATACAGAGTCCAAACCAATTACGCAAGGCACCATCATCTGCCTAGAGAGGTACATATTAGTTTTGCGTGTAAAAAGGGTCACAACATCATATACAAAATTACAAGAGAAGAACCTATGTTCTACCACAGAAAAGAGATTATAACACTGAAATAGATTCCCAGACGAATTCGGGAACAGAGAAAGGACTATCGGTTTTTAGCATCTCTATTGAATAGAAGGAAAATACTATTTAGATGGACTCTATTATAAAGCAGCAATCTTAGCCTGGGTTAAGGAGTGGATTAATTTGAGAAATAAAAGATTACTCACATTGTAAGGACATGATTTACAAAAAGGGTAGCATGCCTTCCTATGGGATAATGAAAATAAAACACATTCATATTTTTTTCACCATAAGATACGAGAAGCATTAATGCAACTATGGCAAGAAATCAAGAAAAAACATTATATGAAAATGCCTGTATGGGTGTCGACAATGGAGGCGATGATACATCCCAACACTATGGATATAAATAAAATGGCCAAATATCATCAACATATCTTAAATTGTTGATCCGAACACCATTTACTTTGAGGCCAGCATCAATGTTTTCTATTGTTTCATTGAAAATTGATTCAGAGTAGATATTAAACAACAGCGGAGACAGGATTTCTCTAGACTAGCCAAACCCAAATCCTGCTACCATTCTTCATATGTTTTAGCCTCCAGGCCTTTAATCATCTTAGTTGCTCTTCTTTGCATTTTTTCCAAAGTCTCAACGTCTTTTATGTAATGTGGTGACCAAAACTGGATGCAGTATTCCAGGTGTGGTCTTAGTAAGGATTTATAAAGTGGTACTAATACTACATGTGATTTTGAGTCTATGCCTCTGTTTATACAACCAAGGATTGTATTAGCTTTTTTGGATGCTGCTGCATTTCCTGCCCAGGTGTAAAACCTTGCTCTTCTCTACATTAAATTTCATTTTGTTGGATAGGGCCCATTGTTCAAGTCTGTCAAGATCTTTTTGGATACCGAGTTTGTCTTTTGGGGTGTTCGCTAGTCCTGCCAGCTTAGTGTCATCTGCAAATTTAATGAGTTCCCCTTCTATTCTTTCATCTAAATCATTTATGAAGATATCGAAGAGTACTGGGCCCAAGACGGAACCTTGTGGTACCCTAGTGGTGAGAGGGAGGGAGGAAGGGAGGGAGAGAGAGAGAGAGAGAGAGTGTCAGGCCTGCCTCTGTTCGAAACTCAAGAAAGAAAACCCCCAACTCCATTGATTTAGCGAAGAGATCTGATTCAAAAGAGATTAGAAAAGTGTTTGAGTAAAGACTTGAAGGAAAAAAGAGAATAAGATGAAATATATTGGGTTTTTTTTATTGAAAAAGTTTTAAAAGTTTTACATACATTTTCCCCCCCTCCCCGACCACCCCCCCGACTTCCCAGAGCAAATACAAAATATAAAATACAGCTTGAATCCCCTAAATTCAACTCCATCTCTCACTTATCATAATCATTAAACAAATAAATAAAAGGAAAGCAAGTCTTCTTTCTTCTTATTCCATCTAATTTAACAGAATTAGTATCCATTTATAATTGCAGCAGTTAATAAAACAGTTAACTATTACCTAATCAAACCTGTCGTTACTCAATTTAACTAACACATACTTAGCAGATTATTAAATCTATACAGTTTAACAAGATATTTTATAACTTCTTTCATTGAAAACAAAAAAAGAAACCTCGTTCAAAAACCCCAAATTTAAAATAAAATATTATATAAACTCTTCTGTCCTCCACTTTTAAACCATTAAGGTCCAATTATAGTTAAAACACTTTAAAAAAAAAACATTTCTAGCTAAAAAGCAGTAATCAAACCTCTTATTAGTTTATCAGTACATATTAACAAATCAACTAAAAACATCATTTAGTAGCTATATCAAACATTTAAATTCTTCATACTAGATTAAACCAGTTGTTAATCTTCTTATGTTCACGTCTTCCAACAGCATTTAGAATGTCTTCATTTGCGTCTACCCACCTAAATAAAAAATACTTCTTTATATAAAAAAACCCCCCGAGTGACTTTGTAATTGTATATCAAATAATATCCATCAAATCCAGCCAAAAATTAGATTAATAAATTCATCAGACGTATTAGGGAAACCACCAGATCAGCTGCAATTGCCCTAGGCCCATAGTCCTTTTGCCTTATATTTATTACCTTCAAACAGAAAACTCCAATTTACTATATTCATTAAAACTTCTGCAATTACAATTAAGTCCAAATTTATTACAGTCCTTAATAAAATATTCCAAATCACTCAGGTCAAGGCTTATTTCACAACCCAACACACCAGCATTGCAGTGATCTGTTTATTCTTCTCAAAATATTCCAATACAACTGTAGGTTACCTCCTCATCGTCGCTCATCGCTTAGTTAACTGGCATTAAGCTGTTGGATGTTTTCTTCCAAAAGTTCAAAATCTTTAAGCACTTAAACAATACTTTTTAAGGACCATCATCTCATCAAGCAGGGTTATTTTCCTTGTCTCCAGTCTTTCTTCTTCTCCTTTTTACGAACTCTTTTCTTCACTCTAATTCCTCTGCCTTTTTTAACTCCAATATAATCTTGCCCATTTTTTGGGATTGCATATTATAAAATTTTTGCAAAAGTATAACTTCTTCTGAAAGCAGCTCTTTAAGTGCAGGTTGGACTTTGTAACAAAGAATTCGTATAGCCAAAGTCTCATCAGCTCCCAAAATTTCTTGCTCCTTATTCTGCAAAGCATCCATTTTGCTCTCCAAAAATACTGTAGGCTGTTGTTGTTGTTTTTTTCCTTCTCCCAGCTCTTCAGTCAATCCCCCACTGCTAGATTGCAACTCAGTATTTCCATGTATTTCATTGTTTCCAGCTTGAAAAGCTTGAAATAAAGTATCAATTTTTCCCAATAAAGCAGAGGTAATTGAGCTCAGAGCTTCCTCAAAATCAGACCATATGTGAGGGTTAATTAACCCTTCTTTACTTTCTTTGCTTTCAAAACGACCAGCCATCTTGCCGCCCTTCTTCTTTCCCTTCCAAAAGGACAGGGGAAAAAAAGTATCAAAAAGAAAAAAAAAAGACCCCTTGCAATTTGTAATTTATATTACTGCTTCAATTATTATAATTACTTCCTTTCTTGGTTAATCCACTTTTCAGAATAGAGTTTTACGTTTCAAACAGGGGCTTATCAATAATTGCTTTTAACTTTCACTTCTTCACGCCCCGTTTGGAGTTAAAAAAAAAGAAAATACTTGCTGTTTTATTCTTGCTGCTTGTGCTCCACCAGCTCGATTCAAAAATATTTATTTAAAGTTGGTTGCTGGGATGGCCACAACATCTAGCTCTGCAAAGCAGAGACATCCAGGGTCCGGAGTACTGACAGGCTTAGCGGGGAGCTCTCATCTTCGAGCGCCAGATTATGGGTAAAATCTGACGCTCTTAGGGAGCTCTACCCCACCCGTCTACTCACTTTCCCCCCTCTTACCAGGAGGAAAGTTTCCAAACCGCAAGACAGCTGATAGTCGCTGTTCTTGTGGTTCTACGGAGCCCTGGGTTGGCGCTTCGGAAAGAAGCGTCCGGCGATGTCGTGGTCCCACCGGAAGTCAAAATATATTGTTAATAATTAAAAAGATAATGGATCGGGGCTGTCTGAACTCCACAATGGAAAATATTAAATTGAAAATGAATACAGCAATAGAGAGAGATGAAGGAATTGGAGGGGAGTAAGAAGGAGAGAGAGGGATGGAAGAGTAAGGAGGAAGGAAGGGAAGGGAAAGCAGAGTAGGAGAGAAGGTAAGACAGAGGGAAGAGAGGAGGAGAAGGGAAGGGGAAGTAGAAAAGAAAAGAAGGTGGGGAAAGAAAGTTGGAAGGAGAAGAGGGAAAGGCTAGGTTTGAGGAGAAAGATTGCTGTACAATAAAAAAAGAAGTGGAAGAAAGGCAGCTCTGAACAAATAAATACAAATATATTAGGAAAAAGAATGAATTGTTAAAGAATAAAAGAGGATAAATATGTACAACTAGCAAAGTTAGAACTTAGGGATAAATGAAGAAGGTGTTTATATATGCAAGTATAGAAATACTGAGGTATATTCAAAAAAAAAGGAAAGGGGGAAGACGATATTGACAAAAATTGTAATTGAGTAAAATGTATTTGAATTTGACTAATTGTATAAGATAAGAAACAACCAACACTCTGTTAAAAAAAAAAAAGAAAGATGTGGGTGAAGGTGGGAGAGGAGAAAAGAAAAAAACCCAATAAAACTTGTATTTAAAAAAATGTCCAGTATGATGTTGTGGAAAAGCCCATCTTCAGGTATTTCTCCCATCTGGAGTCTCAGGACGGTTGGCCGTGACAAAGTGTAAACTCCTCCCTTCAGCAGCACCATATTTCATGAGTGCAAACCACCCTTTCAGTTCTCATGGGACTACACCAGCTCACTTCCCCATCCCAAATACCCGAGGCCCCCCTCCCTGTTACTATGGCAGCCAATGTCAAGCACATTGAAGAAACCCATGCTGGAGATCCCAGCTGACATTTGGCTCTTCTGCAACAGGGGCGTTAGTCCTGTAAAAGAAGGAAAAACAAAATGCAAACTAACACATATACCCGTGTTTCCCTGAAAATAAGACCCAGTCTTATTTTCTTTGGGGCTTGAAAATAAGCACTCAGGCTTATTTTTGGGGAGGTCCTGTCAGAGTTTGTTGCAGAAATTAAATCCAGAAAGCACACACAGGTAAACTGATTCAGCAGGATTCATTAACTTCTTTATATACATATAATACATGAAGATAAATGTACAATACTAATATAGATTCTTCTTCAATGTAGTATCAGTTACAAGCAAAACACACAAGGCAGGAGAGAACAATTAGTTTCATTTCAGCAGAGCAGACTAGTTTCAGTTTCTCAGCACAGACTCAGAAGCTGAAGACTAAGACACACCCTGGCTCCAGTCTGTCTCAGCTCCCAAACAGCCCTCATTGGCTGACTTAGTTGTTATGCCTGTACATTGGCTGACCTTGTTACCATGTCCTATTCCAGTTGATGAATATGCTCGGACACAGTTTGATCCTGTTGGACATGAGGAAGTGGACAGGGTCCTTGGGTCTGTCAAGACAACTACTGGTTTATCAGATCCTTGTCCCTCATGGTTGGTGAAAGCCTCCAAGACAGTGACCTGCAGGTTGTTCCAGGTAGTGAATAACATATCACTGCAGGAGGGGGTGTTTTTGGCACCATTTAAGGAGGTTTTGGTCTGTCCTCTCCTCAAGGAACCATAATTGGACCCAACCTGTCTGGACAATTTTCATCCAATTTCCCATCATCCCTTTCTAGGAAAGGTGGTAGAAAAAATGGTTGCCTTACAGCTCCAGAGGGTCCTGGATGTAACAAATTATCTGGACCCCTTTCTCAGGTTTCAGGCCAGGTTATAGGACATAAATGGCATTGGTCACGCTTGTGGATGATCTCTGGGGAGAGAGGGATGAGGGTAATGCATCCATCCTTGCTTTCCTTGACATTTAAAGCCCTATATGGCATGGGTCCAGGGTATCTGAGGAACCATCTCTCCTCAATGAGACTAGCTTGCCCCACTCGCACCAGCAGAAGAGGCCAGCTATGCATCCCGTCTGCTAAAGAATTCCAGCAGGCGGGGTCAAGGAGAAGAGCCTGTTCAGCTGTGGCTCCATCCCTGTGGAACACTCTACTACCAGAGGTGAGAACTGCTTCCACCCTTTTGGCCTTCCGGAAGGATATTAAAACTTTGATTTGCTGGTCAGCTTGAGGTCCTGAGGGGGTGTTCATCACTAGAGGTGGTTAACGGGGTAAGAAGACCTCATCCCCATGCTGTCTCAACCATATCAACCATTTAGCATGTGCATTAGTAAAAGGCCTTAATTCCACCTCCCAAGCACTAGACGCCCTGAATCATGAGCTGAGGCAAGTTAGGGAAGCAACCTTTGAGAATAGGGCAGCCTATTGATTATTTACTGTTGCGCCACAATCATGGCTGTGAGGAATTCCAAAGGATGTGTTGTTTCAATCTAACGTAAAATTAACAGCTCATAGAAAGCGACATTAAAAGATTAAAGGAACTAACACAAGAAATTGGGTACGAGAAATTTCCCTTCAATTTGACTGGCCTTCTGTCATGGCTACCAGACTTATACTTGCTGAAAGCCCTCATCCTGGGAGCTATTGCACTCGCAGTTGTAGGAGTCCTTCTCTGCTGCCTCTATCAGTGTCTCTTGCATCAATAACCTTAGAGCCTATCTCCCAGCCCTCAAAAATCCCAATAGGTTATGTCTGCAATTAAAGATTTAAAGTTGGGGAAGGCCCCGGGAACAGATGGCCTGATGGCGGTTTATTATAAACATTTGTGTGAAGAGATGGCTGAACCAATGAAAGAATTATTTAATACAATACAGCAGGGAGGAAAGGTTCCTCCCTCCTGGAAAGCAGCCTTTATATCTTTAATACCAAAGGAAGGTCAGGATCATACAGAACCAAAAAATTATAGGCCTATTTCATTGCTAAATACGGACTATAAGATTTTTGCTAAGGTATTGGCAAATAGACTAATGAAGGTAATGCAGCAAATGATACATCATGATCAAACAGGTTTTATAAGTGGCAGACAAATGAAAACTAATGTGAGACATATTGTTAATGTTTTGGAATATTTAGAAAGGAACAACCAGGTCCCTGTGGGTATAATATTTTTAGATGCCGAAAAAGCATTTGATCGGCTTAATTGGCAGTTTTTATTAAAATTAATTGAAAGAATGCAGTTTGGAGATACTTTTATACAATCAATAAAGGCAATATACCAGAAACAAACAGCACAAATAATAGTTAATGAAGGCGTAACGGAAAATTTCTCAATAGAAAAAGGTACTCGGCAAGGATGTCCTTTGTCTCCATTATTATTTATTTTGTCACTGGAAATATTGCTGAATAATATACGAGATTCAGAAATAATAAAGGGAATACAGATTAGGCAACAAGAATATAAATTACGTGCATTTGCAGATGACCTGGTTGTTACCTTAACTCAACCATCACAATCTGTTAAAATATTAATGGACATAATCAATGAGTATGGATTAATATCTGGCTTTAAAATAAATGCAGCCAAAACGAAGATAATAGCTAAAAATATGACTGTTACACAAAAACAAGAAATGGAAAATCAAACAGGATTTGAAATAGTTAAAAAGGTCAAGTATTTAGGTATAAATATCCTGACAAGTAATTCCAAATTATACCATCACAATTATGAATTATTGTGGCAAAAAATGCAATTGGAGATTCAAAATTGGCAGATGTTACAGTTGTCACTGCTAGGAAGGATAGCTGCCATAAAAATGAATCTTTTACCGAGGTTTTTGTTCCTTTTTCAAACAATACCAATACTTAAAACTGATAAATTAATCAAAGAATGACAAAAAGGTATAAATACGTTTGTCTGGGCAGGGAAAAAACCTCGAGTTAAACAGAGAATAATGCAAGATTCTCGAGAAAGAGGAGGACTTAAAATGCCCAATTTAGGGCTATATTATGAGGCAGCTGTACTATCATTAGTTAGTGATTGGATTAATTTAACAGAGGACAGGATATTGAATGTGGAAGGGTATGGCCTGGTTTTTGGCTGGCATGCATATTTATTGTACGACAAAAAGGTAGATAATACATTTAAAAGCCATATATTGAGAAGTTCTTTGTTACGTGTATGGAAAAAGTATAGTTATAAATTAAATGATAAAATTCCAATTTGGGCGATACCTAGGCACACAACTGAAAATATAAATATAGAACAAAAGCAAGATGGGACTTCTTATGAGCAACTTTTGGACAAGGAAGGATATGGGTATCAATTAAAAACTATCCAACAATTAAAAGAACAAGGAATAATTAAAACCTGGTTTCAATATGGCCAGCTACAGGCCAGATGGAAAGAGGACCAAAAGAAAGGTATTTTGCAACATGAAGAGAATTTGATTAAGCAGATAAGAGATCAGAGCCAAATGCATATAAAAAGGTTATATAATGTACTATTGGAAATAGATTCTGAGACAGAATTAGTTAAGGATTGTATGATAAAGTGGGCACAAAATATAGGGGAAACAATAATGTTGGATACATGGGAAATTATATGGGTTAGAAATGTAAAATTTACACAGGCTCAAAATTTGAGAGAAAATTTTTATAAAATGTTTTATAGATGTCATTTAGATCCCAAAAAATTAGCTTGTATGTATCCGAACATTCAGCCCAAATGTTGGAGATGTGGAAGTCAGGATGCCACCTATTATCATATATGGTGGACCTGTAATAAAATTAAGGCATTCTGGATAAAAATTTGGTGGGTAATTCAAAATATATTAAAGAAAAAGATTAAATTTACGCCACAGTTTTTTTTGTTAGCTATTATAACAGATTGTACAGGAATTGAAATAAAGTTGATTTTAAATTTAATAACAGCGGCAAGACTACTGGTGGCACAATATTGGAAGAAACAAGAAGTACCTATAATTCAAGAATGGACATTAAAAGTAGTGCATTTGGCAGAAATGGCAAAGATCTCCGCATATCTCAAAGACTATTCAATTGAAAGATATATAAAGGAGTGGAAAAGTTGGAGAAATTATATTCAGAACAAATATTGTAATAAGAAGTTTCAATTAGCTTACTAATGAAATATTTTGTAGAAATTGTTATATTAATTAGAATATTGTTGTTTTATTATTAGGAGTTAAAGATCAAGGTTTATAATGTTTTATTATATTGTTAGTTAATTCTAGTTTGGTGTTTGTACTTGTAATACCCTGAGTTAATCCTGGGAAGTCAGGGGGGGAGGGAGAGGGTTGGGAAGGGAGGGATGGGGGGGAGGGGGGAAATCATTTTTGTAATTTGTAAAACTTTTTTTAATAAAAATCCCAATAGGAATCCAAATCAGGTCTCTCTAATGATGGGCCAAATAGATAGTAGGTACCAAACTTATTCAGACAAAGCCTGAGTTGTGCAGAATACATATTTTGTAAAATATGTATTAGCACAAAATGAGGGAATTGTAGAGAGAATCATAACACACACACACATCCATTCCATGTCCCCAGGAAAAGAAAGAAAAACAGCCTTTCATGCTGCTCAGGCAGGAACTAAAACAATTAATGAAAGCTTCAAAGAAAAGAGCTGGGAGGAAGGCTGGGAGGAAGAGAGAAAAAACTCTGCCTCTCAGCTGAACGAAATAGCCTTAGGCAAGCTGATAAGAGCATTCTGCAAATGGATACATTGTATCCATTTGAAGGAAAACAAAATTGCAGGAATGTAGCAAGAAGCGGCTTCCACACTTCAGACTAAGGCAAACAGAATTGGCAGGATTAAGCTAGTAAAACACATAGAACCTACTAAATTTACATTCTCCTCCCTTCCCCAAGACTGGACTTGACCTCCTCCACCACTCAGAAAACCGGACGGGGACAATCAAAATGCCAAAGACACACTGTTAAACTAATCAAATGCCCCATCAGGCATCTCAATCACAAAAGCCCAGAAGGGTATAAAAATCATTCTGCTCATCCTTCCAATCTGCCAGCTGACCCAGAACCCACTGCTGTTGTCACTGCAATTTCTCTGGCTTCCGATATAAAAATCTCCTTTCCGGCAGCTCGCTTCCTGGCTTCTTATTTCGTTCATCAGTGCTGATTGCATCGTCCCAGCTGGAAGGAATGAACCAGAGACTTTTCTTCCTATAGCTGGAATAAATCCTCTAGGTTCCATGGAACTCCTTGCCTCACAAGTACACTTCAAATGTCGCTGTGCATCCCTTGCCTGAACTGGTCAATAAAGGCTGACTCATTCCAATCAACATCTACCACTAACAATTTAAAATCAGCTATGTAGAGTCTGAGTATTCTGTTGCCTTGTGCAGGAGGAGTGGCAGAACCTGGAGGCAGAGTCTCTACATAGCCACAAACGGATTAAGTCCAACCCCTCTTGAATTCCATTGACTATCTAGTGCCAAAATAGTGCTGTTAATTGAGTAGATTCCTGTGCATAGACATGAGCAGTAATTTATTTATTTATTTGTTTGTTTGTTTGTTTGTTTATTTATTTGTTTATTTATTTATTTGATTTATATGCCGCCCTTCTCCAGAGACTCAGGGCGGCTTACAATGCATTAAGCAATAGCCTTCATACTTTTGTATATACCTGCTCAGTAGGGCTTTTTGGGGCCCCCCTGAGCAGTGTTCTATTTTATACAAAGTCAGCTTATTGCCCCCACAAAGCTGGTCCTCATTTTACCTACCTCGAAAGGATAGAAGGCTGAATCAACCTTGAGCCTGGTGAGAATTGAACTCGCAGTAATTGCAGGCAGCTGGCAGCTAAGTGCTACTTTAACAGCAGTTTTAGTCCGCTGCGCCACCAAGGCTCCTTTAATTGGAACTTCATGTGTGGCCCTGGTCTTTTGTGCCCAACATTAATCTACTCAAATCTCTCAAAACATTTCAGTGGACTGCAACAAAAACCACCAGAATGGCATCTGACCTGCAGGCTGGAGCAGTGACTGGCCAAGCCACATTGGATGCTGTTCTGCACCACCAGGATGGTTTGGAAACTGAAGTGCACAATATGTCAGCTACAATGCTCCAGTTGGTCCAACAAATGCAGAATTTGGCTCAATCTCCACCTCCCATAGCCCCAGCACCCACACCTCCTCTGGCACCACTGCCCATTTTAACAGATAACTCATGGCAGCTTGCCAGAAAGGTTTGGAGGAGAGTCAGAAAAGATGAGGACCTTCATGGTGCAATGTGAATTGTTTATGGGAACCCGGGATCTCCAATTGACCAGTCATGAGTCTCCTTCATAATGTCTCCTGACAGACTCAGCATCACAGTGGGTCCTCCCCATCATTGAACACAATTATGGATAACTATCAGAACTTCATGGCAAACTTCAGGGGCCACTTCGGGGATCTGATAAGAGAGGTTACAGCAACATGCCAAATACACGAAGAAGGCAATAGAAGGGTCCAGCAATACATAGCAGAATTCAAATTGGTTGCAGCAGATTTAGGATTGGAATAAGGCAGTTCTCATGGCTCAAGTCAGATGACGTCTCAGTTTGGTCAAAATTGCTGATGAGTTCATCAGGCAAGGAGTTCCACAGACTCTAGACCAGAGGTGTCAAACATGCCGTCACAGTGGCGTCACGTGACATATCAGGACTTTTCCCCCCTTCGCTAAACTGGGTGTGGGCATGACCAGCGCATGACGCATCCGGCCCACGGGCTGGGAGTTTGACAGCCCTGCTCTAGACCAAACCTACCAGATTTGCATTATTATTGACTCACGTTTGTAGGAGATTTGAGCCAAATCCTGTCATCACAGGCAGATAGCAGCTCAGCTTCACTATTCACTCCCCTGATGCCAATAGGGACTGAGCAGGGAAGAGAGGAACCCATGCAAATAGGGGCAGTTAGACAGTCACTGGCCGCAGAAGAAAGACAAAGACACAGAGGTTTGGCACTTTGTTTTTACTGTGGAGAATCCTGGCATGTGGTCAGAAACTTCCCTTCCAGAGCCCCCAGGAGAGGAGAAAGACACCTCAGATCCGCAGAGAGCCGCCCTGAAACTTCACAGCCAAGGAAATCACAACAGCTCCTCTTGAAAGAGCTCACAGGAAGGGCTATTCAAACATTAAACAGGGCTCAACACCATCCCCATGAAGGTACAGTACATTGTTGAAGGTTTATGTTGTATTATCACTACCCTGCAGGTGCGAAAAAACAGGTGCAGTGTTAGTGGATTCAGGGCCAATGGCCAACTTTATAGACTTCGCAAAGGCATTACACATTGCTGGAGTCTCTTTGAGCACTCTGATGCAAGTAAAGACAATTGACAGCCAGCCCTTGAATGTGAGTTTGATTACACACTCCATGACCCCCCCCTGCAGATAACATAGCATACTGAATTGTTAACCATGTATATGATGAGTCACCTCCACTTTCTGATCATATTGGAATCTGAGTGGCTACAGCTTCACAACCCCACAATAGCTTGGAGGGAAGTCACTCTGTTTTTTTACTGAACCAGCTTGCCATCATCACCATGCCCAGATAGCAAACCCCTTGCTTCAGCCAGCAGTTAACTCCAAGGAAAGGAATTCCAAGCTACCGAGCAAATATGCAGCTTTCGCAGATGTATTTGGGGAGGACGAAGCAGCAGTTTTTCCCCAACATAGAGACTGAGACTGTGCTTTAGACCTGGACTACCAGTTGGATTTGTAACTGGCTGACAAACTCTACTCAACGAGTAGTCCTTAATGGTACTACATCTATGGAGGTGTTCTGTCCCCGTCCTCCACACACACAACCCACACAGACAGACGAGGGTTAAAGGAGTAGCACACACACGGAAGGTTCGTTATCACGGCTTGGCAGCCCTTTGTAAACCGGCTGCCAAGGTCTTTACTAAACAAGGGGGGGGGAATACCTCCACCAGATAACAAAACACGTACACACCAATTGAGGGAAATATAATTCAAAAGTCCAAATCTTTCCAGCCGGCTGATGCTTAGCTCCAAGGACTAGCCAGGGTAAAACTTTGTCCGTCACAGAATTCCAACTGCTACCCCACTCCTTTAAATAACCTGTAGGGTGTGGTCCTGCTAATCCCTGGCACGCTTCCTCATTTGTTGAGCTCTCTTATCACACCGGCGCTGGCGTGGGTCCAGCCACCTCTGGCCTTCCTCATTATCCTCCAACTGATCGGAGACACCTGGCTCCTGACTCATCTCCTCTCCTTCGGCCGGCAGCTGATGAATTACCAGGGAGGAGGGGCCGGGGGAGGGAGGCCTGGCTGACTCCTCTCCCTCCTGTTTGGAGCCTTCTTCCTCCGATGCGATGGCCTCGGGGGTCGGAGCCTCAACAGGAGGGAAGTAAGCAGTGAGTTACCACAAGGTTCCGTCTTAGGCCCAGTACTCTTCGATATCTTCATAAATGATTTAGATGAAAGAATAGAAGGGGAACTCATTAAATTTGCAGATGACACTAAACTGGCAGGAATAGCCAACATTCCAGAAGACAAGCTCAGGATCCAAAAAGATCTTGACAAACTTGAACAATGGGCCCTATCCAACAAAATGAAATTTAATGTGGAGAAAAGCAAGGTTTTACACGTAATTTGTAATTATGTGCTTTAATTTGTAGTCCTTTTTGTGAGGGATCTCACGAAGAACGATGGTTCATTGAGGGCGCTTCCAAGGAAAGGCAGCACGCAAGGATGCAATTAAGTTAAGTCTTTATTTAGAAATAAAAGTAGGCAAATATAAATTCCCTGGCATGGAGGCTGTCAGCCTCTGCCTTTACTGCTTTGGCTGCCATAGTAACGGGAGGGGGGAGAGCTTGGGGCCATGGGGGGGAAGCGTGCTGGAGGACTTTGGAAGAAACGAAACTGAATCTTTGAAGTTGCTATCGGGTCAACTGTCGTGGCATTCCTGATTGATGACGCTGCCAGACGTGCTTCCACCTGACCCCTGGGAGACCTTTGGATTGGATGATTTACGATGGACAGTGGGAGGGGATGCTTTCTATATGCAATTTTCATGCCTATTGCCTTTAGTTTCAGCTTTCCTTGATTGCGTTCACTTCATTTTCTAGTAAAAGTACCTTTCTCTATAAACAATGGAGTCTGGGTCATTCTTTCCTGGACTTTGAAGGAAGCACACCTGACATAGGCATCCATGCCTGGATTGAGCCCATGGGTCAGTCCCATAGGAGAGTGGAACAAGAGCGGGGGAGCAGCCCCTGTGCAGGGGATCTTATAGGGGCCCTTGGCCCCTCCCTTACAAGGTGTGTGAGGGGGCCGGAGGGCCATTAACTTTCCCCAATAGGGCTGCAGGGGCCAGAGCCCCTTGACCCACCAGTGGGATCAAAAGTCCCTCTTTGCTCCCATCTGGTGGCCTTTTAAGAAACTGCCATGGCTGGCACAAAACACCTAACAATTCCCCTTCTTGCCAGCCAATGACAGGTGCTGGTGAATATGTGTAAGAGGGCGAGCGGGTGTCATAGACATACAGATGCTTCGTTTACAGGACCAAACACAAATGCTTACACAGAAGGTTGTGTCGGTCAATGGGTACAGCTTTTGTAAACAGGTCAGCTAACTGGTCAGTTGTGTTACAATGTTTGATGTGTACAAATCCCATTCTGGCAAGCTGCCTGACATCCTTGTAATGGATGTCTATGTGGCGGGACCTAGAGCCCACCGCGTATGCCCCCGAGATTCCAATTGCAGCCGTGTTATCTTCCTGAATTTGGATGGGCAGAGTAGGAGGTGCCCAGATGCTCGTTACCAGAGCATTGAACCAAATCAAGTCATTTGCAGTGTCTGATAGGCTGGCATATTCTGCCTCAGTCGTGGAGCAAGAAACAAATTTTTGCTGCCTAACATGCCAATGGATAGGACAGCCATTCAGCAGTATGAGGAAACCAGAAGTGCTCCATCTACTCTTGGTGTCACCAGCCCAGTCTGCAGTAAGTGGAGAGCTGGGCCAGCTTCCCCTTCTCTGGCTCCAGCATAAGGAGGGCATCGGCCGTGCCCCTGAAGTACCTAAGTACCCTCTTGACAGCATTCCAGTGGAATTCCTTTGGGTTTTCCACGTGCCTGGACAATAGATTTACAGCTAAAGCTATGTCAGGCCTGCTCCAATTGCTAATGTATAGCAAGGAGCCAATCACAGATCTATATAATTTGTTGTCTGTGAAGTCAGGGCTGTCTTTGTGATCGTGGCCATAGTAGTCACTTTGCATGGGGCTACGTGTTGAGTTAGACTCCGCCATTTTGCATTTGGACAACAACTCTTCAATCTTTTCTTTCTGGGATAATGCGAATCCCTTTTTAGTGGCCAAGATATGCACACCCAGGTATCTGTCAACCCGCCCCAAGGACTTTAGGGTAAACTTTTCCCCCAGGGCCTTGGCAAATTCATCACACCTTTCCTTGCCAGGCCCTATGTATAGGAGGTCGTCCACGTAAACCAACACCCGTTCTGTATCACCTTTGGTGTCACGTGTAAAAACGCACTCATCTGCATGAGATGCCCTGAAGCCAATTCGCTCTAAACCCTTTTTAAGGCAGTCGTACCAGAGTTTCCCTGACTGCTTGAGGCCATATAATCCCTTTTGGAGTAACCATGTGTTTCCCCCCTCCTGCTGGTAACCAGGAGGGGCCCTCACATAGATCTGCCGGTCCAGGTTGGCGTGGAGGTAGGCCGTCTGGATGTCGAATTGGTAGACTTCCTTCCCCAGAGCGGCTGCAGTTACGAGGGCAGCCTTGACACTTTCTGCCCGGACAGTTGGAGAGTAGGCCTCTATGTAGTCCTCCATGTAGCATTGGGCAAACCCCTGTGCTACCAAGCGGGCCTTGTACAGGTAGCGGCCATTGGCAAGTGGTTTGGCCTTGAAAACCCACCTTGTGCCAATGACCTTCTTCTCTTTTGGTGGTTGCCTGGGGGTGAAGACCTTGAGCTTTCTCAGGCTCTCCATTTCCTGTTCCATCGCGAGCTGCCACTTCTCCTGTTCTTCAATGGGCAGCTCCTGGATGTCAGAGAAAGTCTTTGGGGTGACCACGACACTGTTGATGGATGCGACGTGCCCAATGTCAATTCTCTTTGGTGGGACCCTCTTGTTGGACCGTTTTGACCTCCTGACCTCCTGCCACTCACCACCCTTTTCCTCTGTGGGTTCCTCGCCAACTGGCTGTTCACGACCGGGATGAGGAGGCCCTCGGTCCCAGGCGTTGGGCATCACGGGCCTCTGAAGCATTGCTGGAGGTGAAGAGTCAGGTGAAGATGGTGTGTCTTCCCCCTCAGGACTGGACGGCTCATACTCCTCATCTGGACCAGGTAGGTTGACCTCTTCATCCTGTTCCTCGCTCTCGTCAGTGGCAGGGTCTGTGGTTGTCTCAGGTGGTGTCTTGGTTAGTGCGGCTTTGTTGGACCAGTTGATGTATGGGCCCAGATCATTTGAGTGGATCTGGGTCCAATTGGAGTCCTCTTCGAAGGAGGCAGATTGGGAGGTCACAGTCCTGCCCCCTTCTCCCAGGAATCGGTAGGCCTTGGAGCCAGGGGCATAGCCCAAGAACCTCAGTCTCTGGGAGACGGATCTCCCCTTCTTCCTCAGCTGCTTGGGGATGTGCACCCAAGCATAGGAGCCAAACACACGCAAGTGTCCCAAACTTGGCTTCCTACCATGGACCAGAAAATATGGGGTCTGGTTCACAACGCTGCTCCAGGTGCGGTTCAGGGTGTAGTTGGCGTAGTGTACCGCCTCCGCCCAGTACGATTCCACAACCCCAGCATCCGCAATCAGGCTGTGCATCATGGTCTGCAGAATGCCGTTACGTTTTTCTACCATGCCATTCTGCGCAGGAGTGAAAAGCGCTGTGCGAAAATGGTGTATGTCTTTGTGCCTTATCCAGTCCTGGAATTTTTGGGACATGAACTCAGCCCCACGGTCGCTCTGCAGCTGCGCGATCCTGGTCTTGCACTGGGTTTCGACGTAGTTATACAGTGATTTTATGGCATCAAAGGCTTCAGACTTTTCTGTGAAGGTATACACATGGCCGTACCTCGAGAAATCATCAATGGCAGTGAGGAAATACTGCCTTTTCCCTAGGGATGGTGTAAATGGCCCAACCAAATCACCATGTATTAATTGATATGGATATTGGGTTTTACGCTGTGACACCTTAGGTATAGGGGCTGCCTTCCTCTTTGCCCTCTTACAGATGGCACAGTCCAGAAACACCTCACAATCCTGGAGATGAATCCCCTCAGTGAATTCCCCCATCTTTTTAACCACTGGGAAGCTCGCATGGTCTAACCTCAGATGTAAGAGGGGCACATTTAGTATGGAGCGGCTTCCCCACTGACACTCCCTTGGCTCTGGTTGTCTTGGGTGGTACTGGCACCTTAGGCCCTTTTTTGGGCTTATCTGCCTTAGGTGACTGCTGAGGCTCGGGTTTCTTGCCCACATTGGCCTTGGAAGGCCGTGGGGCTGGTTGAGATGGCGTGGGCGCAACTGCCTCAGTCTTGTGCATCTTTGACAGCCTGGGAGCTGGCTGTGGAGCCTTTCTCTCTCTCTGCGTGCAGGCCCCTTCTGAGGTGGCACCCTGTGAGCTGTCTCCTGTGGCTGGGTACTCGGGGGAGAAATATGGCAAATCATTTATAATGGTAACACTCCCAATGACCCTTTTGTCTCGAGTGATGAGACCTCCCCCTTTGCGAAACAATACCTCCACCCTGCCATCATCACATAGCTTGGTTATGCTTAACAGGTTATTGGCTATAGAGGGAGCATGTAATACACCTTCGACATTGCCCAGCCCTGGTACAGAGACAGTGCCCTCCCCAACAACCAAAGCATCGTTACCATTTGCAACCTTAATGGAGGAGTTAATTCTCCTTAACCTCTTAAAGCCTTGCCTCAAGTTAGCAATGTGAGATGAAGCCCCAGAGTCCAGTAACCAGAGGCCAGTAGGGCCATCAGCCTTTGTGGCGGGGGTTAGGTAACTAGTATACACAAAATTGCCCTTAGCACCACCTTTGCCCCTGCCAGGCCCCCTTCTCTGCCCCCTGCCCCTTCCTTGATTGGAACCACGCTTAGGTCCTTGCTGGTAATGGGGGCAGTCCTTCTTCAGATGCTCCTCAGAGCCACAAATGAAACATTTGGGTAGAGCGTTAACCTGCTCTGAACTCTGGTGCCTTATGTTGATGCGATGAGTTGTGGCCCTGGTGTACTCTCCCACATCTCTACGCCTCCTGTCTTCCTCATTGAGCCTCCCTGTGAGGTAGGACAGAGTCATGGCTTCCTTTCTGGTTCCCTCTAGTGAGACAATAAAATTGCCCCAACTTTTGTCCAGGGATGCCAGAATGACAGCGATCATGTTGGCCTCAGTCATGGGGTAGTCCCTGAGCACCAGCTCTGCCCTGAGTGCCTTCAACTTTCCCAGGTGCTCAGCCATGCTAGCCCCAAATTTTAGCTTGGTGTTATAGAATTCCGTTGTGAGTCTTGTGGTGGAGCCCAAGCTATCACTATTAAATAAGCTATATAACAACCCCCAAATTTCACCAGCTGTGAGCCCATCTGGAATGCTAGGGTACAATTTAGCATCCAGTGAGCTCAGTAGAGTGGTATAGGCTCTTCTGTGGTACCACTCTTCTTGAGGTCCCCAAGGGAAAGGTGGGGGGTCTAGAACCATTTCTAGGGTCCCCTCTTTTAAGAGACATACCTGTATCTCTTTATTCCATATGTTGAAATTCTCACCCCCCAGATGCAATTTTTCAAAGCTATTCAGGAGTACTGAGGCAGAAGAGTAAATAGGAGTAGAAAATACAGTTGTGTTCTGCTGTCCATGGTATCTTTGCTTTGGTTCCATTGAAGTAAATGGGAGAGGGATCCCTCTGCTGGCGAGTGTAGGTATTTTTCTCTTATTATTTTTCTCTTTTTCAGCTGGAGTCAATTGAGCATGCTCAGAGCTCATTTCAGCCCAGGAGCCGACGGGAGCGGACCTCTCTCTCTGTGCTGCAGGGCCAGGCCTGGGCCTAGGCCTGTGGAGCTCTGAAGATTCCTCTGGAAGCCCTCCTGGTACTGGAACACTTACCAGGGGGCGAAGGCTGCAGGATGGGGCTGAAAAAGCCTGAAAATGCTGAGGATCGCCTGGAGGGGCCCACCACTGGTCCTGAAGACTCCGGAGGAGGCAGCCATCTTGGGAAGTGGGAGGCTCAGCTGGAGGCCCCCTGAAGTCATCAAGGTGAGTCCTCCATTGCCTAGGTGGGGGTGTTGGGAAGGCTGGAGCCCCCAGGGGTTCTTCTGGGACTCTCTGGAGGCGTGGGTCCTGGCTGGGGGGCTCCGGACTGGACGCCCCCCCCTTGTTGGTCTCCTGGGGGTAGTGAGGGAGGCTGGCTGCCTCCAATGTTGAGGCTGCAGTCATCGTGGCCTCCAGGGCTGCAACTAGGACTTGGATTGCAGCTCTGATGCATGCTGCAGCAGGAGCAGCTGGGCAGACTTCGAGGCTTGCCGGTGGGGGGGTGAGCAGTTTGCGTGCTGCTTCGGCTGGCTTCCATCAGTTGCTGGACCTCATGGCCTAGCTGAGGCCTACAAAGCCTTGCTGGAGTAGGTAGCCTGGGGGCTGCCATGTTGCTTCCGGTTGGCCCCGGAAGCTGCAGGTCGTGATTTGGCAGGAGTTTTCCCACTAAAAGCTCCAGGGCCCCGGGGACCCCCAGGGTGGCCGGCACCATGTTGGGGAGACTCCTGGGCACTGGGGAAGGTCTTACCCAGTGTCGAAAGGCCCCCTGCGCTGGTGTCCCACCTGGCTTGGCTCCTGGCGTCCCTCGAGCTGCTAGGAGCATTCGGAGCAGCTCTCTGCATTCCTCACCAGTGAGCTGGTCTACGCTGGGGGTGGCCTGGTCCCTGGCCGCATCCCCAGTGTCCTGGCAGTCCTGGGTGGACTGCTGGCCTCCCACGCTGCCCTCTGTGGCTTGCAGCTGCAGGGAAGTGTGCGAAGGGGTCCCTTGCATTCCGCTGGGTCCTCTGGGGGCATAGAGATCATCTGTACCCTCCTCTGGATCAAAGCTTGCATCAGGGACTGGATGCAGGGTTGCCATCCTTGATTGAAGACTTCTGGTCACAATCGGGGATCTCCTGCCATCCATCTCTTGGGGATTCTTGCTGGAACCTCCAGGCACCTTGCTTTTCTCAACCCAGCCCCTTGACCACTCCTTCTCCAGATGCTGGATCTCCCTGACCTTGACCAACAGGAAGAATGCTATTATGTCTACTAACCCCCTCTCCTAAATCCCTTTTCCTACTTTCCCACACATGAGGAGGTGGCAGCATTAAAGCTTCCGGCCTAATATGGCTTCCAAAGCTGAGAGGCGTCCCCCCCTGCAGAAAGAACCACATCCTGGAAAATAAAGCAGACAAAAACACAGAAGAAAGGGTTAACACAGAGCAAAAAAACTCCTTAACCCCCCCTAAGGGGGACCTTTCGGTTTCCCAGGAAATTTATCATGAAACTGTTTCACGAGGACATCAGCATTCACATCCCAACTCTTAACCCAAGTAGCTTCAGCCAAAGGGTAGCCTTTCCAATGCACCAAATATTGTAAGCGACCCCTGTAGAGTCTAGAGTCTAGGATCTTCTTCACCTCATAATGAGTCTCCCCTTGCACTACCAAAGGAGGGGATGGAGCAGCTGGCAAGGGTCTTAGGTTAGATTCTCTGACAGGTCTCAATAAACTACTGTGGAAACTACCCCCCTCTCCTAAATCCCCCCTCCTACTTTCCCACACATGAGGAGGTGACAGCATTGAAGCTTCCGGCCTAGTATGGCTTCCAAAGCTGACAAGGGGAATCGCATCCGAATGTGAATTCATCAATCTTGAAGAAATGATGAGAGATAGGCTCATTTTGAGTCTGAGGGACCTGACCCTACAAAAATGACTGCTGGCAGAAAGGGGCATCATGTTTCAAGCCACCCTAGACAAAGCCCAGGCAGCCGAATCCTCTGATAAATCCGCAGCGACTATCAGAAAATCAAGCAGTGTCTATCTCGCGTGAGCAGCAGCCACCAGACAGCAAGATAACACAGAAGCTGTAGAAACCACCAATGGGGAAGACGAAATTCATCGCATAAATTCTGAAAGGAAGGTAGTGTCAGGGAGTTGATTGATCCCATCCTGGCTCTGGGATAATCGCACCCTGGTTTAGAGGTTTGGACTGAGGCTTTTCCTTGAAAGTATACATTAAGAAAATAAAACCCGAAGATTTCTAAGAGAA
The DNA here is from genome assembly GCA_012654045.1 of Ptyas mucosa. Lineage (NCBI taxonomy): Eukaryota > Metazoa > Chordata > Lepidosauria > Squamata > Colubridae > Ptyas > Ptyas mucosa. The sequence continues at coordinate 294,016 of WNWU01012578.1, forward strand.
ACTCATTTTATTGTAAAAGTAAAAAAAAATAAAGATAACTCTTACTATCTAATTAATTGGCTACATCTTGCCAGCGTTCCTGCCTCACCTCTTGGCAGGAGAACAAAAAAGTAAGAAGAAGGATAATGGAGGCTAGAAAGGAATGCACGCTTGCACACTTAATACTGATAACAAAACTTGGCAAAACTACAGTAAGCCTATTAGACCAAAAATGACAGCTCAGCTGGGAAATACAAGAACGCAGTGACAGGTAGGACATTCGGAAGTGGGATATAAACATTTCCGGTGTGCCGGGTGTGTGGGACATCATCCCAGATCGGCATGTAAGTTTAAAGATGCCATATGCCAGCAATGCCAACGGAAGGGACATATTTTATTTATTTATTTATTTATTTATTTCCAATTTCTATACCGCCCTTCTCCCTGAGGACTCAGGGCGGTGTACAGCCAGACATAAAAAACATGAAATATAAATATTAAGACATTTAAAATATATATAATTTGGCTACAAAATTTAAAACTCACAGACCAATTAAAATATTAAAAATATTTAAAATTTCTTCTTAAGCCAGCCCGGCTTGTTGGAAAAAATGTGTTTTTAGGGCACGGCGGAAGGCACTGAGGTCATGAATTCTCCTAATCTCCGGGGGCAACTGGTTCCAGAGGGTGGGTGCCCCCACAGAGAAGGCTCTCCCCCTGGGGGTCACCAGCCTACATTGTTTGGCTGATGGCACTCTGAGGAGGCCCTCTCTGTGGGAGCGCATGGGTCGATGGGAGGTCATCGGTAACAGCAGGCGGTCTCGGAGATAACTAGGCCCTATAGCAGAGGCTTGCCAAGCAACCCAGCCGAGTTCCTTCCGCCAGAGACAACCAGTTTCCCCAACACAGCCATTTGCCCCACAGTCGGGTTTCCTGAAAAATAAGCGAAGAGGGCCAATACCCAGAAACGAGGGAAATCCACCAGACAACCATGGGGCATTCTGATGCATGTGATGCAGAGAAATTCCATGTTATGATCCACATTGAGGGATCCCCATGTAACATGGAATTGGACACTGGATCATTTTTCACCATCGTGTCCTGGCAGACAATTAAGGAACCAATCCTGAAAATGGAGAAGAAACACTTAAAGCCTCAGAGAATTAACATTAAATGACTTCCAAGGAAACCGTATTCCTGTTCTTGGAAGAGCATTAGTCAAAGTAAACTTTGAAGAGTTCAGTGGACCATTGCAGCTGACAGTCGTGGATAGCAACTGACCCAGCCTGCTGGGGGTAGAATGGTTCAGACCCTGGGGTTGGAAGTGACTGGCATCCACGCTGTCCAAGGAGACAACTTTGAGAAGCTGCTAACCGAGTTTGGGGACTTCTTCAATGGGAGTCTAGGTAAGTATAAAGAAACCCCTATTTCTTTCAATCTAGACCCCAACGTTGCCCTGTCAGAATAAAGCCACGAAGGGTTCCTTTTGCTCTCTGGTCCAAAATAGACACACAATTAGACAAACTAATTGCCCAAGAGGTTTTGGAGCTGGTTGATCACGCTAGGTGGGAGACACCGATCGTCACACCGATCAAGTCAGATGGCTCAATCCGTATCAGCGTGGACTATAAATGCATGATAAATAAGGCATTGCAACAGAGTGCCTATCCCATGCCAGTTGTACAACACTTGTTGCATTCCCTTGGAAAAGGCAAAAATTTTGCCAAACTTGACCTAGCCCAGGCATATCAACAACTGCCTGTGGATGATGCCACTGCAGAGGCACAGACCATTGTAACCCATAGAGGGGCATTTAAATGCCGCCGATTGCAATTCGGTGTGAGCGTGGCGCCTGGACTGTTCCAAAGCATAATGTAACACCTCCTACAGGGCATTCTCGGGGTGGTGCCTTATTTTGACAATGTCCTCATGTCCACAAACAACAGAGAACAATTAATTCAGTTAAGGATAGTCCTGAGTTGGTTTCAAGAAGCCAGACTTAAGGTTAAAAAAGAAAAATGCTAAATAGCAGTCCCACAAGTCGAATTTCTAGGACATTTAATTGATGGGTCGGGCATTCACCCTACTAATAGCAAACTCAAAGCTATTAAGGAAGCCCCTATCCCAAAAAATCAAACAGACCTCCAGGCATTACTAGGCCTTTTAAACTTTTACAGTATTTTTCTGCTACAGAAGGCGACCGTTGCTGAACCGCTACATAGATTACTCGATAAAAAGGTGGACTGGACCTGGGGGCACAAAGACACATCCTCATTCGTGGCTGTAAAGGAACTCTTAACCTCTAAAAGCATCCTGGTGCAATACAATGAGACCCTTCCCCTTATATTAACCTGCGACGCCTCCCCATTTGGCGTAGGAGCTGTCCTCAGCCATTGGATGCCAAATGGCAATGAGGCACCAGTTGCCTTTTTTTCTAAAACATTATCTAAAGCCGAACAGAACTACAGCCAGCTGGACAAGGAAGCGCTGGCTGCAGTAGTGGGGGTAAAACGATTCCATGAATATCTATATGGAAGGGATTTTGACCTGATCATAGATCACAAACCACTCTTAGGAATCATTGTGGTGGACTGACCAACCCCAAACATACTGTCTCCACGAATGATGAGATGGACAGTCTTCCTGGCAGCCTACAAATACCAGCTGCTCCATCAGCCGGGCAAAGCCATCAACCACGCCAATGGCCTCAGCCGGTGCCCACTTCCGGACCTTGTTGAAGACCCTGCCCCAGTCACACCTGTTCTCCTGATCGAGGATTTTGACACTGGCCCTGTCACATTGGCCAAGATGGCGAGACATTCAGCCAAAGACAAAACCTTGGTGCGAATTTTGAACTGGGTGTGGAGGGGGTGGCTGGAGGAATCAATGGGGGGTGAGTTCAAACCATTTAAGACACGTCAACTTGAATTGTCTGTGTTAAACGGGTGTTTGCTCTGGGGGGAGAGAGTCGTGATACCACAAAACTTGAGGAAGCCTGTATTAGAAATGCTGCATGTGGGTCACCCAGGCATCATCAGAATGAAGGCATTAGCCAGGAGTTATGTTTGGTGGCCGGGCATGGATAAGGACATAGAGGAATGGGTTCCTACAGGCCGGTGTTGCCAGGAATCCAGTCTGGCTCCACCCAGGGCACCCACACAAGAATGGGAGACCCCAAAATCCCCCTGGTCCAGGATACACATTGATTTTGCAGGACCAGTACAGGGCCAAACATTCCTCATAGTGGTAGACGCATATTCTTTTTTTTTTTAAAGTTTTTTATTATTTTAAAAAAAACATAAACATAAAACACATCTTTTCCAAAACGAAGCATTGATCCGGTCACAGATTAATACAAATCACTAACAAATCTTAATTTTCAATTAACACAACTTAATATTTTACTCAGTTATTTCCCTCAATTCTATCTATTTAACTATGCCATTATCCCAAAAACCCGTTACTTAAATCTTAAAACCTAACCAAATATCATTCCATTTTTCTCTTTCTTTTTACTTAGATGGATATATTTTAAAAATATAAATCATTACAGTTATTATAAGCATTCAAAAAATATTTAATTCCAACATAATCTTTTTATTTTTACTATTAAACTCAACATTATCATCTTTGTTTCTGTTATTAAACCCAATTTATTCATTTCATATTTACTGTTAATCTCAACATACTCCTCCTTATTTTGGCTGTCTAACCTCATTTTATTTTTACTGTTAAACCCAGCAACATTGTCATTACCTTTGTTGTTAAGCCCAGCATATTCATTTCATTTTTACTATTACTCCCCGCAAAATCCTCATTATTTTGCTGTCCTACCCATCATAATCATTGTTGTTTTTTGGCTGTTAAACACAGCATAGTCATTTTTGTTTTTGGCTGTTAAGCACAGCATAATCGTTTTTATTTTTTGGCTGTTACACAGCATAACCATTTTTGGTTTTTGGCTGTTAAACACACCATAGTCATTTCTGTTTTTTGGCTGTTACACAGCACATCCATTTTTGGTTTTGGGCTGTTAAATACAGAATAATCATAGTTAGTTTAACTATTAATCCCTACATAATCCTTTCTTTGTTGTTTCCATCCATCTTTACATTGCTTATTTCCAGTTAATTGTATTTATCCTTATCCTTTTTCATGACAATTTAACATTGAGACATGGTTCTTACTTAAAACATACCTTTGCATATATTTATAAATCTCTTTTAATATGCTTAATTTCTCTTATATTTCTATAAAAACCTCCTTTTTATTATTACTATCCATCTACACATTATTTTATTTTTAATCACATTGTTTTAATTTTCTTTTTTTTCTTTTTCCAGCCGTGTATTCCTTATTTCTTCATTTCCTCGCCTGCTGGCATATATTTCCTTCCATTTTCAAAATCTTTGAATTTGTCCTCCATATGTCATATTAAATTTTTTTCTTATTTTTATTCTGGATAAAATGCATCAAGTTCTCTTCTCTTGAGCCTGCGCTAGATCCTTCTTTTATTCCTGCACCAGTTTTTAAAATTATTGTTATTTCAGTTATAGGAGTTCCATTATAATTTCCTTTTCTTTTCACCAAAGTCAAGCTGCCTGCAGACAAGAAGAAAAACCTCCTCCGCAAAATCCCTGGGCTGTTATCTGTAAAACTCAAAATTTTCCATAACAAAGGCGAGTTACAATGTTCATTTTTAAACCAGAAGCTGTCCCTCTACGATCCACATTTTCCATTAGTCATGCAAGTATCCATTTTGCTGCAATTATGTAACAGTCCAGTTTATTTCCTCTTCTTCTTTTAATTTTAAAAATATCAAGTCTTTTTTTTTTAGATCCAATTCAAATTTTAAAGTATCCAGTCTTTTCACCATGTCTCAGTATTTGATTCCATTAGTTCTATTCAAGAGTTAGTTGTTTATCGGGTCTTTGTCTCTTTAAATTTGCATTTTAAACTTTCCATAACCCCTTTGTTGTTCAGCCGCTGTTTTATGGCTAGGGGTCTTATAGTTAGTAACATTGCTCTAGGCGTTGTTACAAGCCTTGGTTGGTTGTCACTCACCCGGCTTCAAAAGGCTCTGTTTCAATCCACTTTCCTCCAGCACATCTCTTAGCCTGGTTGTCCCAGCTTCGTGGCAGCTGCCATGGCTGCCTCCCCCCGCTGCCGACTCACAGAGGATTCCCTCTGGCCTCCAAGGAACTTGCCTGTTCCTCTTGGTCATCTGAGGTGTCCCTCCTTTTTCCCCATCCCTGCAGGATGGTTCCGGTCCGAAGACCCATCGGCAGCGGTTCGGCAGCCGGGGTTTTCGTGGCGCTCATCAGAGCCCGCTATTTCCCCAACTGTCTCGCTGCGATGCCAAACCGGAAGTCCGGTAGACGCATATTCAAAGTGGCTTGAAGTGATAATCATATCCACTACCACAGCAGAGGCGGTCATTAAAGTGCTATGGAGATTATTCTCAACCCATGGTTTTCCAGACGTGGTAGTATTGGACAATGGGCCCCAATTCACCGCAAATACACTTGAAACATTCTTAGTGGGTCAAGGAATCTGACATGCCTTGTCAGTGCCATTCCATCTGGCCATCAATGGCCTAGCTGAATGGATGGTATGGTCAACCAAGGAAGCGCTGGCCCAGATGGGCCCGGGGAATTGACAAGCTAACATTGATAAATTCCTACTTGCACAACACATAACCCCTAGCGCCACCACAAACTGCAGCCGCGTTACTAATGGGCCATAAACTAAGATTCCAACTGGACAGGCTGCACCCCAGTTATAACACAGAGGCACCTCCGGACTCAACAAGCCAACACTGGGTATTCGCCATTGGGAATTTAGTCTATGCCCAAAATTATACTGGGGGCACAACCTGGATTCTGGCAAAAATAGTCAACATAACCGGACCCCGATCATACCAAGTAGAATTACAGTAGATGACGGTATGATCTGGAGAAGGCATATCGACCAACTCCGGGGAAGCCAAGGACACTCCACCCTAAAACAGAAGGAAGACGAACCGGCACTAACAACTGAAGGCCCTGTTCTGCCCCAGCTATGGACCCCAAAGAACACAGCACACACAAACTCTATACAAAGCTTATTTTACTCAAATAACTTAGTCTTTATCAATCAAAAGCTGTTAATAAACTGTCTTAACAGCCTACCAGAATTCTAAGATAAGGTAATCACAGTCTTACTAGAGTTGGCAGAAAGCCCAGAAACAATTTTGCAGAGAATCCAGACGCGAAGGAGATTGAACTAAAGTTGTTCCCTACAGCTTGCTGCAAGTGGCGTTCCTCCTTAAATAGGCTAAGGGAGTGGCCAATTAGCCCCAAGCCTTACTCTCAAGGATACCTCCTCCTGAGGAGCCACTCCTGCCTTTTGGCAGCTCTGCGCACCCGTGCATTGAGAAGAGGCTCCTCCTCTTCATCCTCTTCACTTAAAGGAGCTTCTGGAGGTTCTGAAGGCCCTGGCTGAATCCCTGCCTCTGGCACCACATCTTCTCCAGCCTCCTCACTGTCCGACTCGAGTGCCAGCTGCACAGGCTGCTGGCGCAGCACCACACCAGCCTTCTTGTTGTCGGAATCAGCTACAATCTGCACAGGCCGCTGACAGGCCACAACAGGCCCTACCTCAGAAAGTGCAGAAAATCAAAACAGAAACACACCTACGCTAAGCTCAAACCCGAATCAGGCGTTTACACACTCACCTGAAGAACCAAGTATCCAGCGAAGAGTTCTCAGGGACACAGTCCCGGCAGAGTTGGCCACATCCCAGAGCAAGTTCCAGATGATTCCTTTGGCTGACTCTGGAGTGGCAGCAGACCTGACTGTTCAGGCTGCTGCCACTGAGGCAAATGAACTGCGCAGGTCAGGTCGCACCCTCTGAATACCCGCCTACCTGTGTGACTACGACTAAGTTAAGTCTGATGATTGGTGAACGCTCAGGCGGGCTTGAAAGGCAGCCAAGCCTCGCCATCACCTCCGAGGCGGCCCGTGCCCTTTGGCCGAGCGTGGCGGGCACAGAGCTGGTCTCCCTCCCCGCCATCGGTCTTACCTTCCAGCCCTCGGGGCTTGCACTGCTCTGCTCATCACGGCTGCCTGCTCTCTGTAATTTTGATATTGCACACAAACAAATGCACTGCTTGTAATATGAACAAGCTTTTCATGTACTCAGGTGGTTGAAGTATCTAATGTGAAGATGACATTAACACAGGAGAGGAATCTATTCCAAATGCTTTGATTACATGGTGAATCTTTCAAGGTTGCTAAGAATGAGAACAACTTATTGACTAATTTTTCTGTGAAGAAAGAACTAAATGAAGGAACGTAGCAGAGACTTTCTACAAACCCACTCATTCTATTCTGGAAGGAAAAGAAAAACATACCAAGACTTTATTGATTTTCTGTTGTTTACATTTTGTTAGTGCTTAATAAACATCATGTCTGGGTTATTTAATTTGCTTAACAATACAGATTACATTCTTTATCTCCACCTCTTAGTTTTTCTGATGTTATACCTAATAAAAACAGTTCAGGTTTAAAATCTACATATTTTCCTATCATCTTTTCTAACCACTTATGTATTTTCCAAAAATTTTTTTACTTTAACACAAGTCCACCACATATGGTAATATGTGCCCATTTTTTGGTTACATTTCCAACAATTGCTAGACATATATTTAAACATTTTACCTAACTTAGCAGGTGGTAAGTGCCATCTATAGAACATTTAATATACATTTTCTTTATAAGAAGTTTCCATTGTCAATTTATAGTTCCTTTTCTTAATTAATTTTTCATCAAAGTTCAACAATACCTGATCAAAGACTATTTATCCTTTATAAAGGCCATACTTTTTCATGTCTTTGTCATATCTAGATTGCATTTCCAATTGAGGCCACCATGATAATATAGTGTCCTGGTCTTTAAGCTCTTGCTTAGATTTTAATTTCCCTTCAGTGTCCAAAATATCTTTATATGTCACAATTTTTTTGAATTTCACCAGATTTGGGTATGTAAAAGCTTCCATCACTGAGAGCCATTCTGGGATTTTTGAATAAATCTTAGGTTTTATTTTTCCCCATAGTTCACTCTTTGTAATCCTTTGTTGAAAATTTTCTAGCTGGGAATTTATATTAAGGACCTGTTCATTCATCTTATCCATTTTTTCTTCCATTTTATGTTGGTTACTTTTTATCTCATATTTTATCTCATCATGATTCTTCCTTGTATCTTCTTTCTGTGAGACAATTGCTTCTTGAATCATCTGTAGCATTGTCTGCATTTCTCTTTGAAAGTTATTAGCTTTTTCTTGTTGGAGTATTGAGTCTATAGTTCTCTGGTGTACTGGACTGGAAGCTCCGGGGGGGGGGGGGACGTTGTCTAATATAGCAAAGCTTATTCAGCTTATCAATAGACAATTTAAATTACACCTTAAATTTTACAGTTTTTATAATCTTTCATTTATCTTAACCTTTATAGTCCAACAAGTTCTAATATTTAAATCCACCAGAGCAAGATAAAGTTTATAATCCAACTCTCGCTGTCAAAAATGCAATTCAACCAATGTTTGTAGTCCAAAATCCATATCCAGAATGGCCAGCTTGTCTTGTTCAATCCCTGAATCTAAGTCAGTCGATGTTTGTAATCCACAATAGCCCATAAGCTTTAACTAGTCCAAACAGTAAATCCCGCCAAATAATAAACAGTAAAGCATCTTATTTTCTCTATTTCCAGCTGTTCTTTGTTAAGTTGATAATTTCCCAGCTTCAAGGTCATCAGCAGTTCTAACCTGATATTTATGTTTGGACTCTAAACCAGGTCTTCTGTTTACATATGACACATTTCAAAAACTCCTTCCTCTTTGCCACTAGGTGTCATTTTCCCTCAGTTAGTTCTTCAAGAATTAGAAACATAAATAAAGTTCTTTACTGTTCTTTTTTTTTAACAGTTTATTTATACATTTTCATTTAACATACATAAGTGCTTTGTGAACAGTGTATTGTCTGGGTCAATTTGCTTACATAATAATACTTTCCCCCAGTGGTGAAATCCCAATTTTTTTACTACCGGTTCTGTGGGTGTGGCTTGGTGGGCGTGGTGTGGTTTGGTGGGCGTGGCAGGGGAAGGATACTGCAAAATCCCCATTCCCTCCCCACTCCAGGGGGAAGGATACTGCAAAATCTCCATTCCTACCCCACTCTGGGGCCAGCCAGAGGTGGTATTAGCCGGTTCTCCGAACTATTCAAAATTTCCGTTACCGGTTCTCCAGAACCTGTCAGAACCTGCTGGATTTCACCCCTGCTTTCCCCACTCCTAATTTCTACCTCTATTATCCAACCATTTATAAAATAAGTCCCATGTTCGAAAATACTCTGTATCTTCTTTTTTTTATCTTTAATGTCAATCTATCCATTTCTCCACAATCTAATATTTTTTAAATTACCGTATTTTTCAGACTATAAGACGCACTCCCCCCCCCAAAAAAAGTGGGTGGAAATGTTGGTGCATCTTATAGACCGAATACAGCCCTGTTTTTGGCCTCCCGAAACCACCCACCCCCGCGGGTCCCATTTTTGCCAAAAACGGGATGCACAGAGGGTTTGGGAGGCCTGCAGAGTGCTCCTGGGGGCCAGGAAGGGCAAAAACCAAACGTGCTGAGGCCAAAAACTAAAGTCCCAAAGGCTTTGATATGTGAATACAATTGGCTTACCACTGCATTTTGCCCCTGAAGGCTCATGTTCAGCACATTCAGATGTCATGTTATGTCAACTAAAAATCCAAAATCAGACAGCCAAACAGGATCAGATAGCTCTGGCATCGGTTGTCCCTTTTTTGCCAAGAATTGTCCGATTTCCTCCCTAAGAGAGTAGAAGCGCTGCAGTGCAGACCCCCGACTGAGCCATCTTACCTTGTTGTGATACACAACATCTCCATATTCAGCCTGGATGTCAAGTAGAAACTGTTGAAACTGGCGGTGGCACAGGGCTTTGGAGCGAATATAATTAATAGCCTTCATCACCGGTTTCATAACATGAACATATTTCAGGTGTTTGGCACAGAGAACATGTTGGTGAATAATACAGTGGAGTTTTATAGCTTTGTCTCCTTCTTCTCTGACTTTGTTACAGACTAGGGTTGATAATCCACTTCGCGTGCCAGCCATGGCAGGTGCACCATCCGTAATAATCCCAGTGACTTTATTCCACAGTAGTTTCATGTCATCTATGGCGGAACAAACCAAAACAAATAAATCTATTCCTCTTGTTTGGTCCTTAAGGCTCTGGAGGTCAAGTAGCTCTTCACTCACGTTTATGTCATTGTCCACTCCTCTCAAAAAAATCAATAACTGAGTGGTGTCAGATGCATCCGTGCTTTCGTTGCAGGCTAATGAAAAAAAGTCAAACTCCACTCCTTTTGCCTCTAACTGTCTCTTAATATCAGATGAATGTCTTCAGTTCTCCGTACCACAGTGTTACGAGCCAGGCAAACATTGGCAAACTCTTGCTTCTTCTCAGGACAAATTTTCTCCACCATTTTCATCACACAGTCTTTAATAAATTCACCCTCAGTAAAAGGTTTGCAGTGCTTGGCAATCAGCGTTGCCACCTCGTAGCTCGCCGTTGTGGCATTTTCATTTGACTCACGGGCTCTTGTGAAAAAGTGCTGCTGTGCCATTAAAACAGCTTCCAGTTCCTTCCATTTTTCACCGCGTTTGTTCCCAGTTAGCTTGTTGTAGTTAGCATGTTTCGTCTGGTAGTGCCTCTTGATATTGAATTCCTTGAAAACAGCCACAGTCTTTTGGCAAATTAGGCAGACACAGTTGTTTCGTATTTCAGTGAAAAAATACTCCAATTTCCACTTGTCCTGGAAGCGGCAGCCCTCGCTGTCAACTTTCCTTTTTTTAGTTACAGTCGCCATTTTAGAAATGGGCACATAAGCTCACAAGGGTCACGCGGTGAGAGTGCTGACTCAGGTCTACTGCCATCTTCTGGTGAAAAATATGGCTGAGATGTTCTGCAGAGCAGTGTGGCTGTGGAGCAGGAGGCAACGGGACAGCTGTGCGAACTGCTGTGCGGTGAAGGGAAAAACACTGGCCAGCGGGGATGAGTGACAGGCTGAGCCGGCGGGGAGAATAGGCTGCGGGCTGCTCGAAATTTGAACACAGGCCGCAATTGACCCCTGGGCCGAACTTTGGACATGCCTGCTTTACACCCTTCCATTCTAAACTTCCACTATTTTTCCCCCTCCACATTATTATATTCAAGGATATGATACTCTGTTTTGTTATTCATATTCCCATTATTTAACTCTTCCTCTCTGTATATTTTAAAGTTTGTTAATACACATAAATATATCTACTTTCACATTACCTACACAATAGTCATATTTTATACACTTTTAATAATACCATCATTCAACCTCTCATTTCCAATTAATAATGAATTCTCATTCATAATTTTCCAGTTTCATATCTGTTTGTGGTAATGTTTATTCTAATATTTATTTATATTAAATACCAACTAATTGTCCAGCCTATCTCATTCTAATATTAATACAATTATTAACATATAATCATGACATATCTATAACTCTTTTTCTCCCCTTAACCATTATCTCTTATCCACATCCCATCCTTTAATCCTACTTTTTTTTGGCTTGTTTCCCCTGTTTTCCTCTTAAATCTTTTATTCCATCTACTTCAAAGTTTATATTCTCAATCCATCATTTAATTTTTTCTCCTTGCTCTGTCTTTTCCCACTGTTTAACTTGAAAGCTTTCTGCTCTAAATCCTATCGTTTCCCTCCAAACCTCTTCCTGTTCCTCCCATTTCCTTTAAAAAACTTTTAAAATGTTTTCCCCCATTTTAATTCCTCAATTCTTATTAATTTTAATAGTGTCTCCTCTTTGTTATCTTCTTTTTGCTGGTTTCTCAGTTCTAATTCCCCTTCTGTTCCACCTGATGATTCCATTCTTTCCTTCTTGTCCTGGTGTTTGCTCCTTGTCTCTTGTATACAATTTTCCTGTCTTCTATCTTTCGATCCAATATTTCCACCATGTCCTTGTGTAGTTCCAGGATAAGGTTCTTAATGTCCTTAATGTTTTGAATAATTAACTCCATTCTGTTTGAGTCTCCACAATCGTCAGTTCAGAAACCAAACCTCCAAGTCAAATTTAAATGTCTCATCAATGTTCAATCAAATCAGTTAGTTACTTCAGGGATCCTCCACTCCTCAAGTTGTTTTTGTATATCCAATAGTATTTAGGGGTCCCCAGACACAAATTCTTTTTTAATATTTCAGTCTCCAGTGGTTAGAAGGTAAATATGTATAGTTCAACAGTTATTTCCCTTCATTTCAATATTTACTCCCAAATTGCAAAAATTCACTGTCATCAGCAGATGGCACTCTTTACTTAACGCTGCTGCCTCTCTGCTTTTATTTTGACAAGTCCAATTTTTTTCTCTTGCTTAGTTTAACTTATAACTCCGTTACTTATGGCAAATTATTTGAAGAAAAGGTAGGTTTATAGTTCCAATATCTTAATATGCCTTCTTAATATCACGCCTTTTGTTTTGGGGATTCCATTTCCAACTTAATTTTCTTTTTAAACAAATATTTACTTCTTTAAATTTCCAATGCTTTTTCACAATAGTTACATGCCGCTGTAACAAATTGTTCTAAAAGGTATTCCCCTTAATTTTTGGGGGGGTCCAGCTTCAGCTGTAAATCTTTTCTTACCCAGATGACACACCATTCACCGTTTCTCTGCTCCTGCACAACCTTATGGTTTCTGGATGTTCCCCGGCTTCATGGCAGCCATTTTAAGTGCCGCTGCTCCTAGTCTTCGGATGAGTGGGTTTTCCGAGTCAGGGAGGGGAGATGTGGCTCCTCTCAACCTGCAAGATGGTCCCCCTTTGCTTCACCACCCCTACAGGGCAGCTATGGCTTCAAATGAAGCCCCCGACAGGGAGATCTCGGAACGGACCCGTGGAGGTCACGGATTTCACTTCCGAAGGTGCCGGAAGTTCAACCAGAAGTTCTCTAAATTAGACTATTAAAGGAAGAAAAAAGAAAGAAAAGAAGAAGAAGGAGAAACCAAAGAAGTGTGTACAATTTCAAGATCTGATCAAAGGGTTGATAAAGTTATAACTCATAGAGAAATACCAATTAATCATTGTTAAAATTTCTGATTGTAGATGCTGAATCTAGATGTGATTATGTTATGCTGTCTTATATATAGACTATAGTAGTGTATGTGTATTATATAGTATATTTATATTATACAAACTTATACTTATATACTTATATATTTATTCACATAGTCATATTAACGTATAACCATATTAATTGATATATATACCCCTATAGCACCACTATATTAGCACTATTTAATAGTATATTGAATATCAAATTTTGTATAGATTTGGAGAAGTTACTGTAGAAAAAGTGGGTAGATCCAAAGGGGGATAGCAGCTTATATATGTTATTTTGGAAGAATATTTTTGGGCTGTGAAAATGACAAGCACATCATTACTAAAATAGGAAAGAAAACATCATCAAATCCAGCATCCACAACATCATCCCCATCAAGTCAATGTTCAATAGACAGTATGTTCGGTGTGGAGAAATCAAGCTCCACACTGAACATGCAGACTATGCAGACAACCCTCCTCATGATTCAGGAAAGCCGAGAGCTGAAGACATGGCTTTTCCAACAAATCTGCTGATCTGATGGGTGGGTTTTAATTTTGATACATTTTAAATTGATTGTTTATGTAGTTATTTTTACTGTTTTTATTGTCTTTATTTCTGTAAACCGCCCTGAGTCCCTTGGGAGAAGGGCGGCATATAAGTATGTATAAATAAATAAATAAATAAATAAATACATACATACATACATACATACATACATACATACCAGGAGTCAATAACGAGAAATCATGAGGAGATAAAAAATGAGATGGGAGAAATGAAGGGAGATATTTGAAAAATGGATGATAAAATAGGAATAATTCAACAAACAATATCTAAGAACGAACAGAAAATACAAATGGTGGAAATAAAAGCAGAACAAACAGAAAAGAAATTAGAAACAATGGAACAAAAACTTATGTTAGTGAATAGAGATCTGGAAGAGGCGATTCTCTCTCTAGAAATGGAAAAAGCAGCGTTCTTCCTGAGGTTTCAAAATATAGTCGAAAACAAGGAATTATGACAGATTATAATTATAATCATGATTATGACAGAATTACTAGCAGATATTCTACAGAAAAACAAACAGGAGATTCAAGGTGATATTGATGAGGTATATAGAATACATACAAATTATGCAAGATGGCATAAATTACCACGTAGATGTTCTATTGAGGACGACATGCCACCTGCAGTTGGTCAGCCAACTGATGATTGTTCAGTCTATCCCACATTGTTCTATTTTATCAAGAAGTAGACTGTGGTCTTCTTTGTCAAATGCTTTATTGAAGTCCAAGTACACTATGTCCACAGCATTTCCCTGATCCACTAATTTAGTCACTTTATCAAAGAAGGAAATAAGGTTTGTCTGGCATGATCTGTTTTTAACAAACCCATGCTAACTTCTACCGTACTAATTGCCTTGTTCATTTCTAGGTGCTCACAAATTCGCCACTTGATTATCCCAAAATTTCCCCATGTATTGATGTTAAACTGTTCAACCTATAGTTTCCTGGATCCATTTTTCCCATTTTTCTAGATTGGAATCACGTCAGCTCTTTTCCATTCCACTGGCAGTTCTCCCATGCTGCAGGAGCTATGAAAGATTTCATTCAGTGTTTCTGAGAACACATCTGCCAGATCCTTCAGTATCCTGGGATGTAAATCATCTGGTCCCAGACATTTGAACTCGTCCAAATTGGATAGCTGTTCTCTTACCAATTCCTTGTCTATTTTGACCTGCATTCCTGTTCTGTCTCCCATGGTTCTGCTTTTGATAATTTGGACTATTTTTTCCTTTTGCGTAAAGACAGATGCAAAGAAGGAATTAAGAAGTTCTGCTTTCTCCCTGCTGCCCATCACCTTCTTGCCATCTTTTCCCATTAGTGAATCAACCATTTCCTTGACTTTTTTCGTGCTCCTTACATATTGAAAGAAACTTTTTTAAATTTTATTTTTGGCATTTGTTGCAAGTCTCAGTTCATTCTGAGCCCTAGCCTACCTGACTCCGTCCTTGCAGATTTGGTCTGTTTGCTAGTATACTGTTCTAGTTACAGTATATACTCCTCTTTACATTTTTTATACTTGCCCATTGTGTCCCTCAGTTTGTCAGAGAGCTCTTTGTGCAACCATGCTGATTTCATCTGGAGTCTCTTATTTTTATTTCTCTGTAGTGTTGTTTTTATTTTGGTCTTTATTATCTCATTTTTCAGAGTTTCTCAGGCATCCTGAACTATTTTTCCCTCTAGGATTTCTATACATGGGATCCTTCTTATTCTCTGTCTTTGTTTGTTGACGTCAGGTCTCTTAAAGTCAAAAACACTAGTCTGACGTTGTTCAGTTACCTGTGCCTGCATTATGGTGAAATCTAGTATGACATGGTCACTCTTCCACAAAGTTCCTAAAACTTCCACTCCCTCAACCATTTCATCCCTATTAGAATTAAATCCAGTATAGCTGACCCTCTAGTAACCTCCTCCACCTTTTGGATGAAAAAGTTGTCAGCTAGGCACATTGGGAATGTGTTTTGTTTTGTTTTTTGTCAAAAAAAACCCTACAAACTCAAACAAAGAAAATAAGAAAATCAAAATGTGACAGGGATGATAGGCATGCCAGTGCACTTACGCATAGCCCCTTAGGGACCTCTTAAATATGGAGTGAGGTCCACATAAATTAAGTTAGAATTAAAGCTGTGAAAGTTAATGGCTGGGACAACTGAATCAGGTAAAATATTCCAGACTTTGACAGTTCTGTTACAGAAATCAATTTTTTTACAATCAAGTTTAGAGCAGTTTACATTAAGTTTAAAGTGGTTGTTTGCATGCCTCACACTACGATTAAAGCTAAAAAAGGTAAAGCATTACTATGTACAATGTTGTATGCAATATCCAAGTCTGACCACAAGCGCCACAGTTCTAAGCTATCTAAACCAAGAATTTCAAGCCTAGTAGCAGTAAGGTATTCTATTATGGACAGAAGAATGCAAGACTTTTCTTGTAAAGTACTTCTGAACTCGCTCAATTGTATTAATGTCTGCTATATGGTAAGGATCCAGACAGTTGAACAATATTCTAGGATTGGCCTAACATGTTTTGTAAGCTCTAATGAGCAATACAATATTTGATCTCCAACTCTGCAGAGCTTGTTTCCGGGGTTGATGTCAGGGTAGTTAAAGTCCCCCATACAGTGGTGTTTTTCCTGCACACCTCAGCTAACTGATTAGCAAAAAGTTCATCTATTTCCTCTGCTTGGTTGGGTGGCCTGTAGGCCTGACCTTATAGGCCTGACCTATAACAATGCCATTTCTTTTTCCTCTAACATTCACCCAAATACTTTTAAGAAGGCTTTCATCCTTGGTATTGTGTAGTCCTGTAGAGGTGTAGTAATTCTTTACATACAATGCAACTACTCGTCCTCTTTCATTGGGTCTGTTTCTTTTGAACAAATCATATCCTTCTAGCAGTATGTTCCAATCATGGGTTCCATCGCACCAAGTTTCAGTAATAGCAACAATATCATACCTGCCCTTATGTAGTAGGACTTAAAGTTCTCTGTTTGTTCCCCATGCTTTGAGCATTAGTATATAGCAGTGGTGGCGAACCTATGGCACGCATGCCAGAGGTGGCACGCAGAGCCCTCTCTGTAAACACGCACACCGTCACCCCAGCACAGACAAAACGCTGCCGGACACGCACCGAAACAAGCAATGGGCAGAACAGGGCTCTGATTGGTGGATGCGGTTTCATTTCTCGCCTCCTGTTTAAGTTGATAGACAGCCGGGGGGGGGGGCTGTTTGCGAATGGTTCCCGCTCCTTTCCTTCTTTTTCAAAAAACCCTCCCTGGCCTTTCACTTTTTCCACCCCCAATTCCCCTCCGGTAGGTGTCTGTCAGGTCCTGACGTTGTCTTAAATAAATCACATTTTCCAAACAAATAGTCTTTGATGAAATCTTTCATTTATTTAAGAACGAACATGTCTGGTCCCGACTCCATTGGTGCCAGTACTGACCTGCTAACCCCCAAACCCTTCCCTTTCCGTCCCTCATTACTCAGCGTCTCATTGGCCATCTCCCAAGTCACTCTTACTACGTCACTTCACAGGAATGTCCCCCTCCCAACCCATCTCCTAGGTGATGTTATCTGCCAGGTTGTAACTGTGTGAAAGGTCAACCTGCTTCTTCTCTCCTTTTCTTTTTTTTTTTCCTTCATGTCAGCACTAGGATGAATGAAACTTGGGGTGCTGACAGTGTCATTTACTTGCCTTCTTTCAAAAATTACACAGGACTTCCGGCGGCTCTGCGAGCTTGGAAGGCGCCCGAATGAGAGCACCTGCTTCACGGTACTGTAAAAACCCCCAAACAGCAGTCCAACGCTGTTGGGCGGTTTGAAAAACTTTTCCCCAGGCAAAGGGGAAAGGTAAGAGCTGGCTGGTGGGGGTAGAACTCGCCAAAGCCCCCCAGAAGGATTTCTGTGGGGGTGGAAGGTTTGAGTTCCCCAGAAACCAGCCAATTGCTCCGGACCGGAAACATCTCTGCCTTTGCAGAGCCACAAGCCGCGACCGCATCTGCTGGATTTCCCCCCCCTTTTTACAACTAAACTTTTTTTTAACATCAAGAGCAGACGGGATCAGCCAGGAGGACTTTAATTGCAAGTATTTGACTTAACTTCTCTCTATTTGTGGATTGCCTCCTTCGGAAGTTACAAATTAACTGGAAACAAAATGGCAATTGAGGCTTGAGTGGCTGGGAAAGTGAAAGTGATCTGAGCACTGGAATAGCCTCAAATGACTTTTTTTTAAAAAAACTCTCTTGTGCTAAAGATTTGCTAGAAGGAGGATTTTTCTAAGATTTGTTTGTTTGAATTTAAGAAAAGATTTGGACTATTTGGCTGCTTTTGAATTAAAAGGAAACTTTAAGAATACAGGAAGAAGGAAAGAAAGTAAATAAAAAAAAGGAGGAGGGAAAAGATAAACTCCCCTCAAAATGGCTACAAAACCACCCTCTGTTAAAACAGTCCCAGCAAAAGGTTCATCTAGTGCTGGAAGTTCCCCTGCTCATGTTCCTAAAGTACAGGAGTCTCAGTCTTTAACAATTGAAATGATACAGCAAGTTATTCAAGGAGCTTTGAGTTCTACAGAGAATAAACTTACAGCTAGAATTCAAACTGTAGCAGAAGATCTCACTGCTGTAATAGACACTAAAATTCAAACAGTTACAGAAGAATTGGCAGCACGTAATGTGGATATTAGAGAAGATATACTTTTTGCATTTCAGGGGCTAGCTGCCCAAGCTGAGAATCTTGACTGTAAGATAGAAGAGGTTAAGGAAACTACTGAAATTATGAGCAGCAAGCTGGATACGGCTCAGCAGAGAATAGAGAGATCAGAGATGGATTTGGTTCTGTTACAATACAGAGAAATGGAGTTCGCAGTGAGAATCAGAGGGGTGAAAGAAGATAAAAAAGAAAATTTGAAGGAGAAGTTGGGAGAAGTATTGGCACAGGTGCTGGGGATGCCAAAAGGCGAGGTGATGTGGCAAATGGATAAAAATTTTAGAGTTAATTCCTGGGTGGCCAGGCAGAGAAAACTACCTAGAGATATAGTAATATATTTTACTACAAGATATGTGCGTAATGAAGTGCTGCAAGCAACCTATTAAAAAAAGTTAGAAGTGGAAGGACAAGAGGTGATGACAATGAAGGAAATTCCCCCCAAAATGTTAAGAGCCAGAAGAAAATATTCTTTTTTGGTGGAGGAGTTGAAGAATCGTCAGCTACAATACAGATGGGATGTTCCAGCCGGCCTGGTGGTGAATTTCTCTGGAGAAAGATATAGGCTTAACACGGTTGATAAGGCAAGGGACTTCTATATAAATGTTTTAAAGGCTGGAAGACCAAAATCTCCTGAAACTAAACTTAAAGAAACAGCTGAAAAGAAACCACAGGAAGAATTGTTATCCATTGCCCAGGGGGGAATTTCATTAAGTCAAGAAGATCTTCTTCAAGTCCTAGTGGAAGAGAGTGAAGAATTACCTAAGGAGCAAAGAATGACCAGAGCGGCTACAGCAAAACGCAAGGAGGAGTTAAGAATTCAACAATTGCAATTACCAAGTCGAGAACTCGCCAAAACAGAAGCAGTGGGAGGAGGCAGACCGAAAAGTCGGTTAGCGCTGGAAAATCAGCAAATGCTCCTGAGGCTTCAAAAATTTAAGCATGGGAACTAGATTCCTAACTTGGAATGTGAATGGTTTGAATTCTCCGCAGAAAAGAAGAAAAATATTTACGTATCTTAAACAATTTAAAAATGATATAATATGTTTACAGGAGACCCATATTAGAATACAAGATCAAAAATACTTAATAAACTCAAAATTGGGTATGCATTATGTTGCAGCATCACCAGACAAAAAAAATGGTATAGTTATCTACCTGAAGAAGGATTTAATTGCTAAATTAATTGAAGCAGATGAACAAGGTAGATATTTGGCAATTGAAGTTTTGATCAAAGGTGACTTTAATAGTGGGGGTTTATGCACCTAATCAACAACAGGAGATTTTTTACAGTTTTTTACATTCTAAAATGACTAATTGGAATTACAAAACATGTATTTTGCTTGGTGACTGGAATGGAGTGATAGATGTTAAAAAAGACAAGCTAGGATCAAAACAAAGCTTCGCCTCAAGAGCTAAATTGCCAAAATCTTTCTTTGATCTGATGGAGGAGTGGGAGCTGAAGGATATTTGGAGAGATAGAAATCCAACAGATAAAGATTTTACCTTCTTCTCAGATAGACATCAATCCTTTTCAAGGATAGACTTTATCTTAATATCTAACAATCTTTTCCCTAGGGTGAAGACAACCAAGATTTTTCCAAGAACGTTGACAGACCATAGCCCCGTATGGGTAGAAATAGATTATTGCAAGGGACTAAAGCGCTCTTGGAGAGTAAATGAAAATTTATTTAGATATGAGGAAAATATTAAGGAATGTAAGAAATCTCTGAAAGAGTATTTTATTATGAATATGCAAAAGGGTACCCCAATGGAAATGGTGTGGGATGCAAGCAAGGCTTATATGCGGGGTGTTTTGATTTATCAGAATAATAAACTCAGAAAAAAGAAAGGGGAAAAAAGAAAGGTGTTGGAAGAGGAAATTAAGGAAAATGAACAACTTTTGATAAAAAACCCAAGGGACAATAAGGTTAAGGAGGTTATTAACTTGCTGAAAGAACAATTTAAAATGTTGATAGCAGACCAAACTGCAACTAACTTACAGTATGCGAAATATAACACATTTTGTAATGCTAATAAACCTGGAAGATTGTTGGCATATATACTTAGAAAGCGACAAAGTCAAAGAACAATAAAAAAAATTAAGTATAAAGGTAAAGAGGTCTTTCAGCAAGAATTGATTAAAAAGTCGTTTATAGAATATTATTCAGAATTATATAAGGCAGATAAAATTCAGGATATGGATATAGATAGATTTCTTAAGAAGCAGAATATTAAGCCAGTTTCACAAGAACAAAGGGATATGTTAACTCAATTAATTACATTGGAGGAAATTATGTCTCCAATTAAAGATTTAAAGTTGGGTAAGGCCCCGGGAACCGATGGCCTGACGGCGGTTTACTATAAAAATTTGTATGAAGAGATGGCTGAACCAATGAAAGAATTATTTAATACAATACAACAGGGAGGAAAGGTTCCTCTCTCCTGGAAAGCAGCCTTTATATCTTTAATACCAAAGGAAGGTCAGGATCATACAGATCCAAAAAACTATAGGCCTATTTCATTGTTAAATACTGATTATAAGATATTTGTTAAGGTGTTGGCAAATAGACTAATGAAGGTAATGCAACAAATGATACACCATGATCAAACAGGTTTTATAACTGGCAGACAAATGAAAAGCAATGTAAGACATATTGTTAATGTACTGGAATATTTAGAAAGGAACAACCAGGTCCCTGCGGGTATAATATTTTTAGACGCGGAAAAAGCATTTGATCGACTTAATTGGCAGTTTTTATTAAGTTTAATTGAAAGAATGCAGTTTGGAGATACCTTTATACAATCAATAAAGGCAATATATCAGAAACAAACAGCACAAATAATAGTTAATGGAGGCTTAACTGATAATTTTTCAATAGAAAAAGGTACTTGGCAGGGATGTCCCTTGTCTCCATTATTATTTATTTTATCACTTGAAATTCTGCTGAATAATATACGAGATTCAGAGGGGATAAAAGGAATTCAGATTAGGCAATATGAATATAAATTACGTGCATTTGCAGATGACCTGGTTGTAACCTTAACTAAACCATCACAATCTGTTAAAATATTAATGGATATAATTAAAGAGTATGGATTAATATCTGGCTTTAAAATAAAGACTAGACTAGATGGATCTTGCACACTGCTCTCTTTCTCTGCAGCAATAGTGGATCCCTCGCTGCCCACTTCCTCACCCCATGCTTGGTCCCCTTGGTGTGTTCTTTTCCTGTGGCAGGATTGTCTCGGATCATGTGCAAAATGCCTTCACCGTTCAACGCCTCTGCCCCCCAAGGTTCAGACTAGGATTAGGCCTTTCAAATCAACTCCTGCAAATTTTCAGCCCTCACCAGAGCAATAGAAAGGAGAGGAGGACTCTTTAGCTTTGCCCTTCTTCGGTCCGGCTCCCTCCTGTGCCATGGCGACCCTTCACACTCACCCCACTTCCCTGCCGCATTCCCACGAGGACCGCTCCCCCGTCACCTTTTGGGAGCCCTCCTGATCTCCCTTCTAAGGCTAGCTGGGCTCTGCTGCCTCCTCTTACCCTCCCCCCGCTCCCCACACCAGCGGCAGCAGCAGGTAAAGGGAGGTCGGCTGCCCTGGGACTTTGGCAGGGTGCCCAGAAGAGGTCTGGCCTGGGGGAGGGGAGGGCGGCGGTGGGAACCCCGCAGATGCAGAGACCTTCCCTCGCCATAAGGGCTTGGCTGACCTGGTGCAGGGACGAGTATGGCGGAGGTGTTGCGGGGGTGGTGCGTGTGTGTGTGTGTGTGAGAGAGAGATTCAGCTTGCTTCCCTTCTCCTAAGAAAAGTTTGCAGTCACTCTCAAAAGTTCAGTTTGTCCTCCAACTGCCTGAGTAGATCCTTCTAAGAGTTTACTGGCTTTGTTGGGGTTTGGGGTCACAAAGGGGAGCCAGGAAATCTACAAGGAGTTTTCTAGCATTGTAGCAGCTGCAAAGGTGTATTTTAGTAACAGATTTTTACAGTTCTGTAAGATGGAGACAACCCTGTGTTTTTTTACTTCTCCAGATAAAGCCAAATTATCAGCATGCATACAACAGCAATAATCACATTAATTGTTCAAAAGCATGCCAAATGCAAACTTTTACCTTTCAATAAAAAGTTATTTGCATCATTGAAAGCTCTGTTGTGTTTTTCTTTTAAGACAAACGATGTTAATGTATGAGTTGTTTTTTCTAAACTAAAACCTCAGTATTCAGGTTAAATTGCCATGTTGGTACTTCGTGATAAATAAGTGGGTTTTGGGTTGCAGTTTGGGTACTTGGTCTCTAAAAGGTTCGCCATCACTGGTATATAGGAATCTGAACCCTGCATTTGCTTTCTGCATCTCCTGTTTTATACCTGAGCGCCCCTTCCTTCTCACCACTCCCTTCCTTGTTGTCTGATTTGTTGTCTAAAATTGTCCTAAAATTGGTTTCCTTCCCCCTCCAGTTTTAGCTTAAAGCCCTTCAGATGAGCTGACCCAGATGCTGGCATCAGAGCTGGTCCTACAGTTAGGTTATAACTGAGCCATTTGCAAAATGGCAGCAAACTGTTTTTTTTTTATTGAAAAAGTTTTACCAATACAAATTTTTCCCCCTTTCCCCCCCCCTCCCTAGCCCAACATTATAAGATACATATAAAAACAATATATAATTCCATCCCATCCCCACCCTAACCCTCCCCCTCCTCCCTCTTCCCTCCCCCCTTGACTTCCATTATATGCAATATTAATATTCCCAAACAATATATATGTTATTCAATCTTCCATATCTTTTTTCTATATTTACTAACATACTAACATAATCATCTCAGCTAAAAGCGATATAATATTTTCTAGTCTGATACTTATTCTGTACATACTCAATCCATAATTTCCATTCCTGTATATACTTCTCATGCGTCTGGTCTTTTAAAAAAGCTGAAACCTTTGCCATTTCTGCAAATCCAGCCATCTTCTGGGTCCATTGGTCAACAGTCGGTAAAACATCACTCTTCCAATGTTGGGCAATCAACAACCTAGCTGCTGTCACCATATACAAAATCAATTTAGTTTC
>WNWU01012582.1:0-13919 GCA_012654045.1 Ptyas mucosa
AAAAAAAGATTTGGGTAATTTTGCACGTGTTGAAATCTTTGACAAACTTTTTTTATCTTTCTGTGTATCTATTACTCCATTCCAATCACCCATCAGTATAAGAGATTTATAGTCCCATTGTATTATTTTGGTATGCAAAAGTTTATAGAATTTGTCCTGTTGCTGGTTAGGTGCATATATTCCAATTAGAAGCATTTTTCCATTGTGAGTTAATAGTTCAAATGCAATATATCTGCCTTGAGCATCTGCCTCAATTAGGTTAGCTGATATTCCCTTCTTTACATATATAACTAAACCATTTTTCTTCTCTGATGTCAATGCCACAAAATGTATGCCTAATCTTGAATTTATCAAATATCTTTGATCTGATAATCTAAGATGTGTTTCTTGCAAACAAATAACATCATTCTTAAACTGTTTCAAGTAGTGAAATATTTTCTTTCTTTTTTGTGGTGAGTTTAAGCCATTAACATTCCAAGATAGAAATTTAGTTGCCATCTTTGGCCCCTCGAAGCTTCATGAGCATATGCTGAATATCCTCCTCCATCTTACTCCTCAGCCTAGCTCCTCCCACTGCTTCTGTTTTTTGAACTTCTTGGGATAAAACTTGAGATTGTTGCTCTTTTAGTTGTTGTTCTTGGAGTTTGTAGGTTGCTTGTGTCAATCGTTGTTCTCTTGGTTCCTCTATCTTCTTAGGTGGTTCAGAGGTTGGTGGTGGGCCCCCAAATTGCACTAGCTCTTCCTCCAGAGCAATTCCTCCAGCTGCAACTTCAGCATAGGTTTGTATCTGCTTTCCATCTTTCTCTTGTTGTGACATCTCCTTTTTCTTTCTACACCCCCCCCCCCGTGAGGGTGGGTATCCCGCCTTTAAGTCATTAACATAAAAGTCTTTTGCCTTCCAAGGTGTGTTTAAACGATATCTTTCTCCACCATAATTCACTATTAAACCAGTTAAAACGTCCCATCTGTACTGAACTTGTCGATTTCTCAATTCATTTACCAAAAATCCAAAGTCCTTTCTATCTCTTAACATCTTGGGAGGAATCTCTTTCATTTCTGGGTGCTTTTTGATGTATGTTTGGGGTCATTGTCCTGCTGGAAGACCCAAGATCTCCGACGCAAACCCAGCTTTCTGACACTGGGTTCTACAGTGCGACCCAAAATCCGTTGGTAATCCTCAGATTTCATGATGCCTTGCACACATTCATGGCACCCAGTGCCAGAGGCAGCAAAACAACCCCAAAACATCAGTGAACCTCCACCATATTTCACTGTAGGTACTGTGTTCTTTTCTTTGTAGGCCTCATTCCATTTGCAGTAAACAGTAGAATGATGTGCTTTACCAAAAAGCTCTATTTTGGTCTCATCTGTCCACAAGACGTTTGCCCAGAAGGATTTTGGCTTACTCAAGTACATGTTGGCAAACTGTAGTCTTGCTTTTTTATGTCTCTGTGTCAGCAGTGGGGTCCTCCTGGGTCTCCTGCCATAGCGTTTCATGTCATTTAAATGTCGACGGATAGTTCGCGCTGACACTGATGCTCCCTGAGCCTGCAGGACAGCTTGAATTGCTTTGGAACTTGTTTGGGGCTGCTTATCCACCATCCGGACTATCCTGCATTGGCACCTTTCATCAATTTTTCTCTGCCGTCCACACCCAGGGAGATTAGCTACAGTGCCATGGGTTGCAAACTTCTTGATAATGTTGTGCACTGTGGACAAAGGCAAATCTAGATCTCTGGAGATGGACTTGTAACCTTGAGATTGGTGATATTTTTCCACAATTTTGGTTCTCAAGTCCTCAGACAATTCTCTTCTCCTCTTTCTGTTGTCCATGCTTAGTGTGGCACACACAGACACACAATGCAAAGACTAAGTGAACTTCTCTCCTTTTTATCTGCTTTCAGGTGTGAGTTTTATATTGCCCACACCTGTTACTTGCCCCAGGTGAGTTTAAAGGAGCATCACATGCTTGAAACAATCTTATTTATCCACAATTTTGAAAGGGTGCCAATGATTTTGTCCAGCCCATTTTTGGAGTTTTGTGTGACATTATGTCCAATTTGCTTTTTTTCCTCCCTTTTTTGGTTTTGTTCCAATACACACAAAGGGAATAAACATGTGTATAGCAAAACATGTGTTACTGCAATACTTTTCTGTGAGAAATACTTCATTTTCTGGAAAAATTTCAGGGGTGCCAACATTTATGGCCATGACTGTAGAAGGCAGTATTTTCAATATTAAGCAAAAATCAAGAACACAGGCATAACCTCAAACTGACAGGAGGGAGGTTCAAAAGTAATGTTAGAAAGTATTACTTCACAGAAAGAGTAGTGGAAGCTTGGAAACAACTTCCAGTGAAGGTAGTGGGTTAATCATCAGTAACTGCGTTTAAACCAGTGGTGAAATCTAAAAATTGCTGCTACCGGTTCTGTGGGCGTGGCTTGGTGGGCATGGCTTGGTGGTCATGTGACCAGGTGGGCATGGCCAACTTGACGTCACGTACATCACTCACTTAGAGCCAGGAGCTGCACATTCTGAAGCCCATTCTGCCCTTCTGAAGCCCCAACGCTTTGAGTTTCCTTCCACCATCTGGCTTGACTGCCTTCTCTTGCCCCGCTCTCCATCCCGGAGGACCACGCATCCCTCCCCAACAATCCTCCATACAAACCACCCGCCCTGTTTCTACAAAAGCAGAGCCTACCCCACAGGGCAATCCAAAGAGGGGAGGGGGATGCTGCAGGAAAGGCCACCTTCCACCTGTGCTGGCTCCACGGGGCTTGGGGCTCCAAAGCAGCCCACTGGATTCCCACCCAGCCACTTGTCTGCTCTCTTTGACCACTGGCGCCACTCCAGGAACTCGGCCCGTGGAGTCCAATGCTCTGGGGGGAGGAGGCTCTGCTGCGCCACCGCTTGTTGGCGGTGAAGCAGAGCAAGAGGGGCAGAAGCCCCCCACGGGGGGAGGGCCAGGCCCAGTCGCGCTACCACGGAGTCCGCAGTGCTTTCGCTTCAGCCTGGGCGGCAGCGCTTACCCAAACGGGCCAGTGTGGGTAGCCCGTCATCTTGGTGCTCCCTTGCCTGACACCGCCATTCTCGCTGCCCTCCCTCCCTGCCTGGCTGCAGACATCTGCCTTCCCAAAGCAACCTCCCAAAGCAACCCCGCCATCATTCACTTTTGTTTCGTGGTGGGAGAAGGAAGAAAGCGAACAGCGACAGCACGGTGGTGCTCCAGGAGGGCAGGCAGGACCCGAGGCAGAGGGGAAGGCAAGTGGGCGGCCAAAGGCCCCGTGGAATCCAAGCGCGCCAGGCCTAAAAGGTGAGCAAGCCTCGCCATGTCCCTCCAAGGAGCCAAGCGCAGTGGGTCTTCCTCCCCCCCACCGCCAGCATCGGCCTTACCTTCTAGATCCTCTGCTGGCATATTCAGCATGCCTAACGGAGCCAGCGCATGCAGCCCTTGATGGAGATGCAGATGCTGCTCCGGGGCTGAGAGGGGCGGCGCACCACAGAGGTGCTCGAGGAGGGCAGGCGGATGTCCCGGCCCTGGGGTTGCTGCACATGTCCTGGGGCAGCGCAGTGGTGTCATCTCCACCAACGGCCACCCGCCCACTCACTGGCCGGGCCAGGCTGGATGCAAGTGGCTGTGGGGGACCGCCGGGAAGGCAGCATGGAAGGCAGGCAAGCATGGCAGGACTGCGGGCTGCAGACCGGTTTGGGGGCGTGGCCAGCCAGCAATTACTACTGGTTCAGTGAACCTGCCCCAATATCCGTTAACAGTTCACCCGAACCGGTCCGAAACGGTAGCATTTCACCCCTGGTTTAAACATGGTTGTGTGATGGCTCCCTTAAACACTGGCTCAGATGAGGAGAAAAAGCCAGTTTCAGAGCCATCTCTGAAGGACTATGGGGAGCATCAGGGGAACATGGAAGGGCCCATGGTGGACTCAAGAGAAGGAGCAGTGTATGGACTTCCGGTTGGTGCCGCGGGGAGCCCCGCGGAAACCCCGTCTGCCAAGCCCCCGCCGGTAGGTCTTTGGACCTACCCTGTCCTGTAGGGACAGGGGGATAGAGAGGGACCCCTTGGATGGCCAAGAGGAATGGGCAGGTTCCTCGGGGCTGGAGGCTTACCCTCTGCGCCGGTGGCGGTGGAATGGCGGCCATGGCGGCTGCCCTGAGACTGCAGCAACCGGGATACAAGAATGCACAGGAGGAGAAGAGGAGAAGCGGAGAGCGGAGCCGGGAGTTTGCTTGCCGGGTGAGTGGACATCAACCCAGGCAGGAACTGCCCACAAACGCTGAATTACAATTAGTTTGCCCCAGCCTTAACAGCGGCTGAGAACTATTGGGGCACAAAGACAAAAGACCTGTTGGTGGAGAACATAAATTACTGACTTTTTGGAAATGTTTGACTACAGATCTGGATATATTTTTTCTTTACTTTTTGGTGGATAAATGAGATTGGACTATGTTTGGGAGAGAGGAAGGAGAAGAGGAAATAACTATGCCTTCGAAAGCAAAGGAAAAAGACAAACGGAGACGGATAAAATGGTTGCCAGCTGAAAAGTGAAAGTGTAAATTCCAGGCTGCTTGTTACTTGAAAAGAGAAATTTTGTTGCTTGTTATTTAAACTGGACTATTTTGAGGAAAAGACTCAGAGAACTTGATTTAGGATACATAATCTGTTTACTGGAGGATTTATTGAGGATTAGAAAGAAGAAATTAAATGGAACAATGAAAACTGAACTAATAAACGTGGCAACAAAAGAAGGGTGTGCCAATAGAAGAAGGACATGATGATACCATATATGGAATAGCTTCAGAATTAACTTTGTAGAACTCATAACTTTGATGATATTGAAATGGAAAAGATACATATTTGGACAGATTGGAGAAAGGAATAATGGAATATATTATGTAACAAGACAACAAAATACTATATTTTGATTTAAATGAATGTAACGCTTACTGGGTGGTTGAATCATGCTAGGAGATACTTTTTTTTCTTTTTCTTCTCTATGCTCTCTCTCTATTTCTTTCTTTTAGTATTTTTCTCTTTGTTTCTTTTCTCCTCTCTATTTTCTTTTTTAATCCATTTGACTTCTTTTGTTATATTTCTACTCGCTTCCTTTTTCCTTTTTCTTTTTTAGTGTTGCCTTATTTTTTTTGTATTTCTTTTATTGTAATTATTATTATTATTGCTATTACTCTCTCCTTTTTTATTATTATTCTCATATAAATATATAAACAATTTGATTAAGAAATAAGAGCATAAATGATTGAAGAAAAACATGATTTTGGATGTTCTAATGCCTTTTTAAAACTTTGAATCTTTAACTAGCACTACTTATAGATTTAATAATCTGGAAGAAAATGTTTACCTTTAAAGGCATTGGATGTTAAAAAGAATTATTTATAGAATTAAGAACCATAAAAATTGATCTTAAAGTGTTTCAAAATGTTTCCTATTGAAAATAAGAAATAACCATGGAATGGGAGAAAACTTAAGAGAAAATAGGAGATATTTATTGAAATATATTTTTATCTTAAATTGGTAAGAGATATGGAGGAGAATAGATTGGAAAACAATATTGGTAACACATTTCAAAGTAATTTGGAGTTAAACAACTGAATAAGAGATAAATGTTATGAATTAGTTAAATAAATGAATTTAGGAGTGGAGGAAAGCATGATTCTGGAGCTCAGTGAAAGCAAAGCTGTGACCCAGTTTTACAAATAAGGTAGGAGTGGAGGAAAGCATCATACTGGAGAACAGTTAAAGTAAATTGGGAACCAGTTAAAAATAAAAATAAGAGTTAGGAGCGGAGGAAAGCATGTGCTGGAAAACAGTTAAAGCAAAGCTGTGAACCAGCCAAAATACTGAGTTAGGAGTGGAAGAAAGCATACACTGGGTAACAGTTAAAGCAAAACTGTGAACTAGCCAAAAATAAAGTTAGGAGTGGAGGAGACTATACCTGGGGATCAATTGAAATAAAGTTGTGAACCAGTTAAAAATAGGGGTAGGAGTGGAGGAAAGCATTGCTGGAAGGCAACTACTTGAGTTGTGAACCAGTTTTATAATAGATTTAGGAGGAGTTAAGGAGAAGGTTGGTGTGCAGTTAAAATTATACTGTGAACCAGCTAAACTAATTAAGGTAAGGAGTGCAGGAAAGCATTGCTGGAAAGCAGCTGATTAAGATGCGAACCAGCTAAAAAATAAATTTAGGAGGAAGTGGAAGAGATTTTACTGGAGAATAGTAGTTAAACTGTGAACCAGTTTAAATAAATACAGACAGGAGTATTGGAAAATACAGCTGGGAAATAGATATTTAAACTATGAAGCAGTCAAAAATTAGATTCAACAAAATATGAGAATAAACTTCAAGTAAATAAAATAAAGTATTGTGGAAGTAACAAACTATAGAAGGAAATGTTGATTGTTTATGAAATGACTTTAAGAGAGGAGGAAAATACTTTTTGTCAAGATTATGGATATTAGATGTCATTTAAGAGAAGTAAAATATAGATTTGAGATAATGGGTCTTAGGACTGAGGAATATATATGAAATATTGATTGTTAAAATGATAAAATATTTAGAACGGTGTTTATTGTTTAGAATTTTGGGTGTAATAGAATGATAAATGTTTAGAATAAGATTTTTTTTCTTTATTCTTTTTTTTAAAGATGTAAATGGATAAAATTTGAAACAAAATTGATTGAGGGAATGTGAATAATTGTACTCATTTTATGCTGGACCAAACCCTTGCTCTAAAAAGATGTATTTTATGTTTTATGTTTTTTAAAAAAAATTGCAAAAAAAAAGAGAGAAGGAGCAGTGTAGATGAATGATTGTGGTGAAGCAGTCCTGGAAACGTTGGGGGAATCTGGGAGAGAGTGGCCAGACAAACAGCTGGCTGCATGGTCTGGAGAGGAGATGCAGCTGCAGCCAGTCAGCATCAATGAGGAAAAGTTGCTTGCCTTGCCCAATCCAAGGACACACAGGGCCGAGTGGAGAGAGGTGCAACAGAGATCAGTGAGGCTACTCATGAGGAGGCTATTGCCAATGCAGCTGAGATTAATTCATTAATTTATTAAATGTATGTGCCACCTGACCTTCAGTGACTTTGGGGGACTTATCATTCTGCCTCTCAAAGAGTGAATGTGCTTCAGACCACTTGGCATTCCAATATTTTTTGTTGAATGGCAAGCACTTATCATTTTTGAGAATGTTAGTGACCTGTGTCACAGACCCATCTTAAATCCTAAAATTCTAAACCAACTTTTCTTAAATCTATTTAGCTTTCCACTCCATCAGAGATAAAAATGTTGATTTCTTCATGGAAAGGTGACTGTCCTGATGTCTCCTATTTCAAAATGCTTTGTCTCAGAATGTTCCTTATTTAGAAGCTTTTTGGCCCTCAGTTTAAAGTCCAGGAGTTGGAAGGTATGCTTTACCCTAGCTGGTAAAGATACACACATATTTAAACACACATGTAATAACAGCTTATAAAAATGGTACTCTACCTTATGTACTGTGGTTACACCAGTGCTTCTTTTTCCAACCAATGTAGCTCTTTGCACTTTTGAACACTTATGGATCCTTGCCAATAACTTTTTTTCTTTTGTTACTTAAAAAAAGAAAGATGTCTTAAGGGTTTTAAAAGGAAGCTACAATGGGTCATAAAATCATAAAAACGTATTCTTTACATTTTTCTTTGGTTTTTGAAATGCCTTTTGTTGTTGTTACAAGGAATCTTTGCAATTTCCATTTAAATTTTGCAGAAGAAGTGATCAATAAAATAATGGGATGGATGTAGGAACTTGTGGGAAGTGTCAGGTGTGCCTCCTTTCAGTACTCAAGAAAGAAAAACCCCGACTCCATTTTCATAGAGAAAGGTACTTTTACTGAGTATGAACTGAATGCAACCAAAGAAAAGCAAGGTCTGAGGCAATAGGCGCGAAAATCACATATAGAAAGCATCCCTAAACATTTCCCCAACCGTCCAGTCAGGATTATCCAATCCACATTCCCCCCAGGGGTCATGTGGGGTGCAGCTTCGATGGTGCCATCCTCCTGGTATGCCACGAGGGTTAACCTTGAGTCGTTATCAGTGCTTTTCTCAGCTTCAGAGAAAACGCTGAAGGAAACTTTTTCTTCCCTTCTTCACCAGCTCACTTCCCCCCCTTCCAGACATTCAAACAGCTCCCCCCTCCCCCCGTTTCAATGGCAGCTGAGCAAGCAAGCAATAAAAGCGGAGGCTGACATTCGGCCCTCCTGCAGAAGAGACATTATTCCTACAAGAAAACAGAATAAGGGAAAATAGATAATTACAGAACCAGGAACATGACCATAACTCCAAGATTAAGGTTTATCAGGATATTTGGAATAAAATAATTGCAGCTGCTTCAGAGCCCAAACATCTCACTTATTTACCCATTCAGCCTGAGCCAACGGGAAATGTTTCCAGGCCACCAAGTACTGCACCTTACCGCGATGTTTCCTCGAATCCAATATTTCTTTGACTTCAAAATGTTGTTCCCCTTCAATGAGTATGGGGACAGGCAGAGGTTCTTGGTCCAGACGCAAAGGGGACGAACGCTCTGGTTTCAGCAAACTGACATGAAACACCGGATGAATCCTTCGCAAGGTTTTAGGCAACTCTAATTGCACCGTAACTGGGTTCACAATGCGTACAATAGGGAAAGGACCCATGTATTTGGGCCCAAGTTTTTTCGACTTTTGGGTAGTTTGCAAGTACTTGGTAGAAAGGAAAACCTTATCTCCTACTTTATAATCCCTACCCTGAAGTTTTTTCTTATCAGCTTGGACTTTATGAGCCTGGTGAGCCTTGTCCAGGGTCTTACATGTTACTGACCAAGTGCCACGTAGCTGTTCAATCCATTCAGCCAAAGAAGGCATCTGTGGGCTCTCCTGAGGTAACTCCGGGATGGGCACAAAATCTTGGCAGGAGGCTACCTTAAAGGAGGAGACAGCTATGGAGGGAGACAAAAGAAAAAAACCCCACCCAAACCAGGACAGGTGAAAAAGGGTGGGACAGAATGTCCTCGCAACAAGGTGAAATGGGACGTTCAGGTAAACAACGTCAAATTTCCACCTTGTTGCTCAGACATTCTGATGCCTGGGACATACCAAAGCGAAAACAAATGGGAGGGAAATCAGCCTAGTCCTGGCTCTGGTGGGAAATTACTGACTGCAAAACTCTCCTGCCAAAGGCAGCATCCGCCGACGCGAAAGCATCAAGGCGGTAGTGACGTACAAAAGAGGAAAGGGAAGACCACGTGGCAGCCTGGCAAATATCATCCACTGAAGCCTGCGTGGCCCAGGCGGCCGAAGTGGCCGCGCTGCGAGTCGAGCGGGGCAGAATCCTCCCAGGAACCTGCCTACCCTTTAGCTCATAGGCCTTTGAAATGCAGGCCTTGAGCCATCTCCCCACTGTGGCTGATGAAACCTTCTGACCCAGAGAAGAGGGAAGAAATGAAACCAGCAAGGCCTCAGTCCTACGAAAAGATGCCATCCTCTTAATGTAGAGGCGCAAGGCCCTACGCACGTCCAGCATGTGCCAGCGTCATTCAGACGGATTCCGGGGGTCAGGACAGAAATCAGGAAGGACAATTTCTTGAGCTCTGTGAAAGGGGGTATTGACTTTGGGCAAAAAGGCAGGATCCAGGCGAAGAATAACACGGTCCTGTCGAAAAAGGCAGAGATCACTCCTAATGGACAAGGCCGCGATCTCAGAAACTCGCCGGGCCGGCGTGATGGCCAGAAGAAATGCCATTTTGAATGTCAAATAACGAAGCCCCACGGAGTCCAGAGGCTCAAAGGGAGAGTCAGTCAAGGCCTGAAGAACAAGAGATAGGTCCCACGTAGGAAAACGACGAATCCGAGGTGGGCGTAAATTCATAGCCCCTTGTAGAAAAGACCGGACACTTGGGTCCTGAGATAAAGGTTGATTAGCGTCCCCGGAGATCACCGTAGCTAGTGCCGCCACTTGACGTCTGAGGATCACCGGAGTTAGACCCTTGGCAAATCCGGAATAAAGAAAACTGAGAACATCTGGAACGGACGCAGACGTAGGATCAACGAGGTGAGATATGCACCAGCGGGCGAAAGTATTCCAAGAGGCATTATAGATACGTACTGTGGACGGACGGCGGGCAGCCTGAATGATAGAGATGACATCTGCTGTGAAATTTCGGCGCATCAGCTTCACCCTTTCAAATGCCACACGGTCAACCGGAGCCATCCTGGATCTGGGTGCCGAACCTCGCCTTGGAGAAGGACCACCTGCTCTTGTGGAATCCTCCACAGCGCCTGGAAAGAGCCCTGAGATCCGCGAACCACTCTCGGCGAGGCCAGTATGGAGCCACGAGAAGAACTTCTGCCGCCTCTCTGATCAACTTCCGAATCACCTTGGTCAAAATCAGGAAGGGAGGAAACGCGTACAGCAGACCTCCTGGCCAAGGCGACCTGAGTGCGTCGTGGGCTTCTGCGGTCAAGGAAGGGAAGCGGGAGAAGAATCGGGGCAACTGGGCGTTGCGTTCCGAGGCGAACAGATCCACCAGAGGATGGCCGAACCTCCTCGAAAGAACCTGGAATAGGTGAGGATCCAGTTGCCACTCGGCCTGGTCCAGCAGATCCCTGCTGAGCCAGTCCGCCTGCCGGTTGATCGCGCCGGATATGTGTTCTGCTGTCACTGATAGTACATGTTTCTCCGCCCAAAGAAGCAAATGCTCCGCCTCCAACATCAGGGCCCAGGACCGGGTCCCCCCTTGCTTGTTGATATGGGCCTTGGTCGCCATGTTGTCTGTTAAGACGAGAATGTGACGATTGGCCACCTGAGACGAAAAGTGAACCAGAGACAGACTGACTGCTTTGAGCTCTAGCCAATTTATGTTGTGTCTCTGCTCCTGAGCGGACCACAACCCTTGGGCTGGTTGATCGAGAAGATGGGCTCCCCAACCTCGGAGACTCGCGTCCGTCATGAGGACTAGCCGGTCTGGTTCTGAAAAGGTGGACCCTTGGCGGAGAGCAGGCGACAGCCACCAACGAAGAGCCAGTCTCACCGATGCAGGAACCGCCACTCTGGTCAGAGACTCCGCCCGTCCCTGTCTCTGAAAGGGAAGGAGGAACCATTGAAGATGACGTAGATGTAGACGGGCCCAAGGCACGATGTTGATGCTGGAAATCAATTTGCCTAACAGCTGCGACAGATGGAGCAGCGAGACTCTCTTCTGATGTAGCAACTGGGTCACCAGATGGTGAATGTCGTTTTGCCGCTCGGGAGATAGGTAAACCTGACACTGATCCGAGTCGATCAGTGCTCCGAGATGGATAATGCGTCTCATTGGAACTAGATGAGATTTCTCTATGTTCAGAGTAAATCCGTGGTCCTGCAACGCTTGAAGAACTACCTGTCTGTCGTGGGCCGCCTGAGCCGGGGAAGAAGACAGGATCAGGATGTCGTCCAAGTAGCAAGCGAGACGAACTGGGACCTCTCGAAGAGATGCCGCCAGCGCTGCCAAGATTTTTGTGAACGAGCGCGGCGCAGAAGAAAGGCCAAAGGGCATTGCTCGATACTGAAAGTGGTTGTTCCCGAAGGCAAACCTCAAAAACCTTCTGTGATCTGGCCGGATAGGAACGTGAAGGTAAGCCTCCTTTAGATCCACCGATTGCATGAGATCGTGCGGGCGGATGCATTCCAACAGGGACCTGAGTGAATGCATCTTGAAACGCCTGTAAAGAATATATCGGTTGAGACGACGTAAGTTGAGTATCCCACGGCAGCTGCCGGAATTCTTCAGAACTATTTTATTTATTTTTATTTATTTTTTTTATTTATTTAGATTTATATACCTAGAATATAGGTATATAACTAGAAACAGGGTGGAATAGAAACCTCTTCCAATCTCCGCCAGGGGCACTCTCTCTACAGCCTGTATTTGAAGGAGGTGTTGTATTTCGAGAAGCAACAAGGCCCGCTTGGCAGGTTGGGAAGGCCACGGACAAACCAGGAAAAAGTCCTTGGGAAGAGTTGTGAATTCCAAGGCAAGGCCTTCGAAGACAGTGTGAACCAGCCAGGTGTCGGAAGTGGTGGATTCCCAAGCATGAGCAAATGCCTGGAGTTTGCCCCCGATGGGAAGAGTCGGCGGTGAGTCACTTACCCCATCTGGGGAAGCGGGAAGCCACGCCTCGGAAGGGGCGTCTGAAGGACGACTGACGCCGGCCCCTGTCCCGAAAGGATGATCGATCCGAAGGCGCTCGGTAGGATGACTGAAAGGGAGGACGAAAGTAAGAGACCCCACTGAAGCCTTGATCCCCCCGAAAGGGCTGCCGACCATAAGGAGAAAAGCGAGCTTCCTGGCGACGAGACAACGTGGGCAAAACCTTTTTCTTATCTCTGTTCTCAACAAGAACGGAATCTAGCGAGGCTCCAAACAAAGCGGAACCCTTGTAAGGCGCCGCAGTAAGACGCCATTTGGATTTTGAATCAGCCTTCCAATTACGCAGCCACAGGAGGCGTCTGGACGCGACCGTAGATGCCATGGCTCTAGAAGTGAATCTGGCTGTGTCCAAGGACGCATCTGCGGAATACTCCGCCACCGCAATCAGTTTTGCCAGATCTTGCTGTATCCGGGCATCCTCCGGAGGCAGTCTGTCTCTCAGCTGACGCAGCCACACCAAGGAGGCGCGAGTGAAAAAGGAAGAAGAGGTAGAAGCCCAAATAGCCCAGGCAGCCGCCTGGTGAGTTTTGCGGAAGGACATTTCCGCTCTCTTGTCTTTGAACTTAAGACCATCTCCAGCCTCACCCACAAGAATCGCCGACGAAGTAAGACTGGTGACTGG
This sequence comes from Ptyas mucosa, assembly GCA_012654045.1. Taxonomy (NCBI): domain Eukaryota; kingdom Metazoa; phylum Chordata; class Lepidosauria; order Squamata; family Colubridae; genus Ptyas; species Ptyas mucosa. Next base: position 12,858 of record WNWU01012582.1, read on the forward strand.
ATCGTCGACCGCAGGCAATTGGAGAAGGGCATCCAGTTCCGGAGAGGAACAATACAGACGGCGATCAAAGGCATTCGGACCAGACAACGAAGTTGGATGTTCCCAGGGCTTCTGGACAACCTGAGAAAAAAGCTCCGGACAAGGGATGAAATCATGATCAGGTGTCTGCACGTGGAACAAGCCTGAAGAAGAAGGCTGTTGAGACTGGGAGGAAGATGTAGCCAAAGACGAATCCATATTCATAGCCACCTTGGCCTTTCGTAAAAGGGATTTAAACAACGATGGTTTGAAGAGGCCCGGAAAAGCAGGAGCCTCCTGCACTTCTGCCTCATCGTCAGACAACGGAACATCCTCCCACAATTCCTCTTCGTGGGTAGGCTCAGGTGCCAAATCACAAACAGCAGTAGAAGGATGCCTGGAAGAACTGGGCATGCGACCCTGGGCGAACGTGGCACACTCTGGAGGTAACAAACAACCTGTTTGTTGAAGGCCAGCTTGAAAAATACGAATCATCGCCTGAGACATCATGGCGTTGAAATCTGGGAATTGGCCAGAAAACCCTCCCCCATCAGAGCGGAGCCCCGCTGCAGTGGGAGCAAAAGTAGCCTCTGGAACAGGTCTACTCCTGCGAGAAGCCTGGCTATCTACGCTAGCAGAGCGTGACCTCATAGACAAATTAACTGGGGCAGCTGAGACCAAAACCTGCCCTTGTTGCCCCACTTGGGGTGCCCCATGAGAAGCCTCCAGAGATTCCATCTCGAGGGCAAATTCTTTCTGCGCCTGAATGACCTCCCTCCGGGGGTCCTGGTCCTGCTCCTGCACTGAACTGGAGTGCTTTTGCACTTTGGAGAACTATTTCTCCAGGGCAGCGTGTCTGCGTAAAGCATCTCTATCCTGAGCAGATGGCGCCTTAGAAGCCTTGGTGGTCTTGGCCTTTTTACCCCTTGCAGCCCTGGTGGTAAGAGCAGGAGGGGGGGAAGAAGGTTGCTCCAAATCAGAGGAAAGTTCTACCTCTGCCATAGCAAAAAAGGGGTCCTCAATTTTGTAAATTAATAATAAGAA
>WNWU01012582.1:14019-51800 GCA_012654045.1 Ptyas mucosa
ATGAAGACTTCCGCTGTTGCCGCGAGCCGTCGCTGACGGTCTTTTGAAGACCGCCAGCCCGATCACCCGTAAAAGAGCCGTTTCGGCAATTGAAACGGCTCGAAAAACTCCGAGACACGAGGGACTTGCGAGGAGAGCTGGCGGCTGCAGGTAGAGTCCCCTGTGAGACCCCCAGAAAGTTTTTTTTTGCTTCTGGGGCGTTAACAGGGTGGGACTCCCTATCCAACCCGCTGAAGCTCCGGACGACTGGGAAACTCTGCTCAAAGCAGAGCAAGACAGCGCGGCAGCATTACCAACATCAACAAATAATAAAGAAGAACTGAAACTTCCTATTAAACAGCAAGTATTGAAAGTTTTCTGAACTATTTTAAAGAGCTTTCAAAGTGAAAGTAATCTGGGACCGAGAACAGGAAAAAAAAATGGCGCTTGCTTTCAGTGGAGAACAGCTGAAAGCGAAAGTAATTTGATCAGTGTATTTGGCTACATTTTAAAGTAACAAATCCGGCTGGAAGAGGCAGAAAAGCAACCAAAAAATAAAATAAAATAAAAATAAAAATACTAACTGATTTTTATAGACCTGATTGAATCTGGAGAATTTTTTGGGAAAAGTTGCTAGAATTTGTGGAAAAGGAAGATCTTTAAGAGGCAAAATGGCAACAAAGCAACCCGGGGGGGCTCCCCCACACATAAACAGAAGCAGCCTCAAACAGCGCAGCTGCAAACCCAGACAAAGGAAGAAAGTCAATATGACTTTATTATTAAAGAAATTCAAAGATCAGAGAAGGAGGTTAAAGGAATGGTTCAAGAGAAATATGATGCAGTTAAACAAGATATTCAAACAGTGGTTAAAGGCCTGTCTGAGGTAGTGTTGCAGATTGATAAAAAAGTGGATAACCTTGCTTCAGAGGTAGAGACTAAATTTAGAGCATCTGACACAAGAATTGATGAAATACAAGAAATTACACAAAAAATGGAAAATGAGATTACTATGATGCAATTTCGATCAATGGAGTTTGCTATTAGACTTAGAGGTCTAAAAGAGAATAGCAGAGAAGATCTTAAAAAAATTTGTGCTGATGCTTTGGCAGTTTTGTTGAAAGTAGAACCTGATCTGGTTCTGTGTAAGATTGATAAGGCATATAGAGTCAATTCTCGTGTGGCAGTACAAAGGCAATTGCCTAGAGATGTAGTGATATATTTTACAGACAGAAGAATAAGAAATGATATTTTGCAAAACTCATTTGTTACAGCTGTTCAGGTTGAAGGAAGTCAGATCGGAATTTTCAAAGAATTACCACCCAAAATGTTAAGAGACAGAAAGGATTTTGGATTTTTGGTGGCAGAATTGAAAAAACAGAATATACAATTTAGATGGGATGCTCCAATAGGTGTAATTTTGAGGATCAGAGGAGTGAGATACCGCCTTAATACTATTGCAAAAGCAGAAGAATTTTATTATAATGTTTTGAAAGCGGGCTCTCCTCCTCCACGTACATCTTCACCAATAGATAAGGATGCTCAACTACAAGCGGAGTTTGATAAAGAAACTGAAGAACAAATAAAACAGTCCCAAAAGGAGGCAAGGGAGGCAATGGGAGCTGTAGGTGGTGTTGTGACGGATCCTTTTGCACCACTGGAAGCTTCTCCATTGGAAGATATATCCAAAACTTTTACAGAAGAAGTGTTGGCTCTTGAATCGACAACATCTAAAATGGAAGAGCAACGTGTGACCAGAGCGATGTCTAAGCAAATGAAGGAAAAGCAACAAGAATTTTACAAGCCACAACGTGAAAAGAGAGATAAAGGCAAGCAGCAAGCTGAAGTCATGGGAGGAGCTAAACCGAAGATTACTTCTGTACAAAAGAATCTTCAACAATTGCTCTCAAAACTTCAGACTGGATCAAATGGCACTTAAACTTTTGTCTTGGAATGTTAATGGATTGAACTCTCCACAAAAAAGAAGGAAGATATTTCATTATTTGAAACAAGTTCATAATGATGTTATTTGTTTACAGGAAACCCATATAAAATTGCAAGATCAGAAATATTTGATAAATTCAAGATTGGGAATGCAATTTGTTGCTTCAAATTTGGAAAAGAAGAATGGAGTGGTGATGTATATAAATAAAAGATTTGCAGCTAAAATGATAGAAACAGATGAAGGTGGAAGATTTATTGCAATTGAAATTATTACAGATAATGGACCAATTTTGTTGGTCGGAATATATGCTCCAAATCAGCAACAGGAAAATTTTTATAAGATGCTTCATCTAAAAATCTTGGAATGGGACTACTCAACTATTATAATAATGGGAGATTGGAATGGAGTAATTCAACCGAAAATTGATAAAAAATCTACGGCCAAATTTGGGATTAAATTACCACAAGCCTTTTATGAACTGAAAGATTTGGAACTGAAAGATATTTGGAGAGTTCGCAACCCAAATGAACTGGATTTTACTTTTTACTCGGACAGGCATAAATCCTTTTCCAGGATAGATTTTTTTTTTGTTAACTACGAACTTACTTCCTAAAGTAAAGAAGATAAAGATATTTCCTAGGACTTTGACTGACCATAGTCCGGTCTGGATGGAAATTGAGATGGGCAAAAGACAAAGAAGATCTTGGAGATTAAATGAGAATTTATTCAGATATGAAAAAAATATAACTGAACTTAAAAAACATTTAAAGGAGTTTTTTAAATTGAATTTGAATAAAGGTACCCCCATTGAAATAGTTTGGGATGCAAGTAAAGCATATATGCGGGGAGTACTAATTCAAATGAATTCTAAACACAGACATAATCAGCAGAAAAAGAGAATACAGTTGGAAAGTGAGATAAAAAAGAAAGAACAACAACTGATACAAAAACCAACAGATGGAAAATTGCAAACGGCTATAAAACTTCTGAAGGATCAATTTCAAATGCTTATAGCAGACCAGATGGCAACTAACTTACAATTTGCAAAGCATAATACATTTGCTAATGCTAACAAACCGGGCAGGTGGTTGGCTTATACTTTGAGGAAACAAGCATCTACACGAACTATTGATAGTACTGAGTATGCTGGTAAAGAAATTTACCAACAAGAATTAATTAAAAAGGCCTTTTTGGACTATTATACTAAGTTATATGCTAAAGATGATATACAGAACATTTTTATAGATAATTATCTAGAAGAAAAGAGAGTTTCTAAAGTTTCAACAGCTCAAAAGGAAAATCTGGAACAACTGATAACAGTGGAGGAGATTAGTTTTGCTATAAAACAACTAAAAACAGCTAAAGCTCCAGGCACGGATGGCCTAACTGCAGTTTACTATAAAACCTTACAAGAGGAAATGATCCAGCATCTCAAAGACTTATTTTGTAATATACAATTAGGAGGTAAGATACCTCCCTCGTGGAAATCAGCCTTTGTTTCATTGATACCGAAAGAAGAATCAGGTCCTAAGAAACCAGAAAATTATAGCCCAATATCTCTATTAAATACAGACTATAAAATTTTTGCAAAAGTGTTGGCCAACAGATTGATGCCAGTTATTCAAAAGGTAATTCATCATGATCAAGCAGGATTTATTCAAGGCAGATATATGAAGGAGAATGTTAGGCAAGTTATAGATTTATTGGACTATCTAGATAAGAATAAACAGATCTCTGCAGTGCTGGTTTTTTTTGATGCGGAAAAAGCCTTTGATCGAGTGAATTGGAACTTTATAATTAAGACTTTGGAAAAAATGGATTTTGGGGAGCGGTTTATACAAGCGATTGCTGCAATTTATCAAGAGCAGTATGCACAACTCATTATTAATGGATGTTTAACATCGAATTTTAATATACAAAAAGGTACCAGACAAGGTTGTCCATTATCCCCACTACTATTTATTTTAACTCTAGAAGTCTTACTCAACGTAATACGGGATTCGAACTCTTTGAATGGAATAGCCATAAGGCAAGAGGATTATAGAACTAAGGCATTTGCAGATGATCTGGTGGTTACCCTATCACAACCTATGAAATCAATAATCCAGATGAAAGATATTATAGAAGATTATGGCATGGTATCTGGTTTTAGATTAAACCAGAAAAAAACTAAAATGATTGTTAAAAATTTGACAGAGAGTAAAAAAAAGGAACTGGAAAGAAAGGCAGGTTTTGAAATTGTCTCAAAGGTCAAATATTTAGGAGTACAAATCACAGACTCAAATATAAAACTGTTTCAAAATAATTATGAGGTTCTGTGGCAAAAGATACAAAAAGATATACAAAACTGGAAGAAACTGCAGTTATCATTGCTGGGAAGAATATCGGCAGTAAAAATGAATGTTTTACCTAGATTTATTTTCTTATTTCAAATGATACCGGTGCTCAAATCAGATAAACCATTGCTAGAATGGCAAAAAGGACTGAATAAATTTATTTGGAACGACAAAAAACCAAGAGTTAAACTGAAAATAATGCAAGATACTCGTGAGAGAGGTGGTCTTAAACTTCCAAACCTTCGATTATACTATGAAGCAACTGCATTGATACAATTAAGTGATTGGTTTGGGAAAACTAAGACTGAATTGTTGAACATAGAAAGCCATGACCTTGTTTGGGGATGGCATGCATATTTATTTTATGATAATAAAGTGGACAAAGTGTTTAACAGCCATCTACTTAGAAATGCCTTGTTGAGAGTTTGGAGGAAGCACCGAATAAATTGGGATTATAAGATTCCGTTCTGGCTGGATCTTGCTGATACCATGTGGAATACAAATATTAAGTCACTCGGGGGTTTCTTATACAAAGAGTTACTTTATTTTGAAGAGGGCAGGTGGCGATTGAAGACTTTGGATATGCTGTTGGAAGAAGGGAAATCGTTGACTTGGTTGCAGTACAATCAATTACAGATGAGATGGAAAGAAGATCAACAAACTGGTTTAATGGAATATGAAGTAGAATTGGTTGAACAGATAAAGCAGACAGGTCCAATGCATATTAAGAGAGTTTATAATGTTCTGTTAGAAAGGGACTCAGAAAATGAGTTAGTTAAAGATTGTATGATTAAATGGGCACAAAATTTCTCTCAACCAGTTATGATGGAAACATGGGAAAAAATATGGGTTCAGAATGTTAAATTTACACAGTCACAAAATCTACGAGAAAACTTTTATAAAATGTTTTATAGATGGCATTTAGACCCCAAGAAATTGTCTTGTATGTACCCTAATGTGCAGCCAAAATGTTGGAGATGTGATTGTTTAGATGCTACATATTATCATATATGGTGGACTTGCAAAAAGGTGAGGGCTTTTTGGATAAAAATTTGGTGGGTTATGCAAAATGTTTTAAAGAAAAAAATACAATTCTCTCCGCAATTTTTTTTATTGGGTATAGCTAAAGACTTTACATTGGGTGAAATAAAATTGATTTTGTATATGGTGACAGCAGCTAGGTTGTTGATTGCCCAATATTGGAAGAGTGATGTCCTACCGACGGTGGACCAATGGACTCAGAAGATGGCTGGATTTGCAGAAATGGCGAAGATTTCAGCTTTTTTAAAAGATCAGACCCATGAGAAGTATATACAGGATTGGAATAAATGGATTGAGTATGTACAGAATAAGTATCAGATTAGAAAATATCATGTAGCTTTCAGCTGAGGGGGATTGATGATTATATTAGCAAATAGTGAAAAGATATGGAAGGATGATTAACATATATATTGTTTGGAATTATTAGTATTGCATATAATGGAAGTCAAGGGGGTTGGGAGGGAAAAGGGTGGGGGGGAGGGTTAGGGTGGGATTGGGAGGGAATTATATCTTTTGCATATGTACATGTATTTTATAATGTTGGGGAAGGGGGGGAAATGGGGGGGGGGAAAATTTGTATGCAAAAAACTTTTTCAATTAAAAAAAAAGGCAATGAATTACTTCTGAATCCAAGTAAAGATCAATTAAAATTCACTTCCCTTATCGAAGCAGCAGATCCACTGAAGGCAAGCGAGGTGTTAATGGACAGCGTCCAGCACCCGCAGGGCCGCTGGCAGCCTTGGAAACCTAAGCCCGGGCTGCCGCTCCAGGCCTGAGATCCAATGGCGGCAAACAAGCGAACAACGCTGAGGATTTTGGCGCCAATTGCAACCGTCCCAGCCAATGCTCTGCAACACCCCCGGCTGTGGTTTGAGCAAGAAGGCAATGCCGCCGCTCGATCTTCAAAGGCCAGCCGGCTCAGATCGCCGCAAAACAGCTGAGGGGAACTGCGAGAACAACAAAAAGCGGCCAAATAGCACAGGAAAAGCCGCGGCGGCGCTGAGCAATGGCGGCAAGCAGCGGGGGTTGGAATCAAACCGCAGCGCGGCTGAGGACCACCCCCGCAGCGTTCGGAGCCCCGAAACGCTAAACAAGGCAAAAAAACTTCTAAACTCACAGTCCCCAGCAAGAATCCAATAAAAGAACAAAAAACCAGCAATTTAGAAATATACTAAATAGTAAAGTTTGTAGCCAAACGGACACTCAAGCCTTCACAGCACGGCTGAGTGAAAAGACTGAGGAGAGGAAGCAGGAAGTGGGCGTATCCAGCTAAGGAGGGAGAAGATTGACACTCAGCCTCCTCAAATGGATAGTGGAGTTACCCAGGCGTCAGAATGTCTGAGCAACAAGGTGGAAATTGCATGTTTTGCTCTACATCACCCTCTGGTGCCCCACCTTCACAGATACTTTATTGGATCATGCAGGAGTTCCAAATTCCAGCATAAAATTTTCTGTAACTGCATGCCTTTGCATATCCAATTTTTGCAACATTCTTCCCCCAAACCTTCCTGTGGCTCCTACTTTCCAAAGGAACTCACTTTCCTTTTTCTCATGTTCATTCCCTCAGTTCATACCCCTTCTAGTGCTCCCTCTTCTTGAAAAATGCACTGCCAAGTGAGAAGTTTCACTAGTTTGGAGACTAACATGGTCCATTCTTTTGAGACTGGATAGAAAGGGGCTTGGCTTGGCTTGGCTTCTCAACTTTTGGGAGTGAGTGAATGTGTGTCTGAGGATGCATTTTCTGATTGGCTAAGGGGCTGGCCCAAGACCACCACCCCCTCAACACTCAGGAAGAAGGAATCCACCTCTAGGACACTGGACCATATAAAAAGGGAACTTTAAAACGTGACAGTCAGTAGGAAATTTCTGCTGGGGCCTGGAGTGGAACTAGATAAATCAGCCTGTCCCTGTATGACTGGACACTAAAGCAGAACCAAGGATACAAAGAGTCTTCATGTCTAATATTTAGACATGTTCAGCTTTGTGGATTCCCGGTTACTGCTTTTGATAGCAGCAACTGTCCTACTCACCAAAGGCAAAGATAAAGAAGATGGTATGTACAGTCCTTTCTTTCACTCTCTGTATATACTGAGTGATTTTATCATAACCTGAGAAGGGAGTGCATTTTCCTTATTTATTTTGTGCTGAACATAAAACTGCCCCCCTTCCCCCCCAAATCATTTAAACGTAGCAAATGCAGAGCAACAGTCAACCCTTCCTACAAAATAGGACACCAAGCCGGGGGTGGCAAAGCAAGGAGAGATGTTAGCATTTTGTCATCTTTTATACTATAATTGTAATTTCTGTTGCATGTGCTATAATTTGAAAGGTAGAGTAATACATCTAGGCAAAGAAAGTACATGTGATAATAAATTCTGAGACTTCTGTTGTTGTTATTAAGAGGAAAAGGTCAGTACATCTTGACCTTCCTGAAGCTTTTATAGTTGTTCTGAATACAGGGAAAGAACTTTGGAAGGCTGAAAAGTAAAATCTTTACTCCACCTGACTTCTTTTACTGTATATCCATGGTAGTGTAGCATTTAGTGGAGAATATGAACCACTCCTAAAACCAAACTTAAGCAGCTGTGGATAGCCTTAGGCATTGTTGTCTTTGGTCTCCCTCTTTCTCTCTTTTCTTTGCCTTGGGGAAAACAAGTTGCATCAATTAGAAACGTTGTGCTGTCTTACCAAGTTCAATAAAGCAGAGGTTGGGAGTGGGAATGGGAGTGAGCTGTCATTGGGGAGGGACAGGAATTTCCAACATTCAGCAAATGTTGGAAAAGTCATTGGAAAGTTCTTAGAAAGCTAAGGCACAGATTGTAAGGCAGAGGAAGTACAGCAAGTAAGCCTGTTGTACTGCCATGCTGAAGAAGCCTGCAAAAGCCATCACAAAATTAATGGTGGAGGGGGGGACAAAGCTTCAAGATGATTCATAAGGAAAATATTTTGGCAATCTATAAAGCACAAAAGTCTAGACATCATTTCCTAGACAAAGCCTTTTGGATGGCGAAGGGTTCAGAGAGACTTTTACTGTCTCTGGTCAACAATATCCAGCGGGGACATCTAGCAGCCATGAAGAAATTCCTTTTGTCTTTTGGCTACCAAGGCATTCTGAGGTAGCCTTCCAACAGGGTTATGGGGATGGCCTTGAAAGGAATCAACGCCAATCAGTGAGACTACGGAATCAAGGATTAAATATGCCCATTGAACACCATCCCTGCCCACTTCAGAAGGAAAGAAAATTGACATAGCATTAGCAAAAAGTATTGGTGACTTGTCTGATCTCAAATTGTGGATATTTTGCTGCCATCTTGTGGATAATTTGCACTTTTATTGCAATGTTTGGGGAAATTTCATTTTCCTAAATCTCTATGGATTTTTTTCTCCTGTTTTTTTAAAAATAATAATAATAATAATTATTATTATTAAATTTCTATACTGCCCTTCTCCCAAAGGACTCAGGGCGGTGTACAGCCATATTAAAATGAACATATACTCATAAAATTTAAAAACAAATTTGGCCCTTATGTTAAAAGCTACAAACACCCAATTTAATTTTTTTTTAATTTTAAAAACAAAACTTTATTCATTAATAAAAACATTTAAAACATACAAGTTTCTCTTAATCAAGAGACAAATTTACATATACAGTACACAACTTCACCTGCTAACTAATTTCCGTTATATATACATATATACATATATGCCGACATACCGTGGCATATTTCGTTTTCTATTCCTCTGACAGTGCTGTTTTTGATTATATTGATTTCTTCTAAATTCCGTCTCTACCCATTTCCCTTTATATATTTTTTGTATATATTTTTTGTATTAACTCCTGATCAGTTGGCAATCGATCTATTTTCCAAAGTTGTGCTAATGCTAATCTTGCCGCCGTAATTATGTGCAGTAGTAAATATTTTATATCATTTCTAATATTCTTTTTAATCATGCCTAATAAAAAAATTTTGGGTTCTAATTCAATTTCATAATCTGTTATTTCAATTATCCATGTTTTTATCTTATTCCAATATTTCTTAATTTCTGGGCAGAGCCACCAAACATGGTAATAAGTTCCTTGTGCTTCTTTACATTTCCAACAAGTCGGGTTTACGTTCGGGTACATTTTCGCTAATGTTGTGGGGGCCAGATGCCATCGATACCACATCTTATAGTGATTTTCTTTGTAGGCCACCGATTTTGTCATGCTGTAGTTATTTTCCCACGCTCTTTCCCATTCTTCCAGCTGTATACTGTAGCCAATATTCCTCGCCCACGCTATCATCTGCCCTTTAACCAATTCTTCTGCCAAATCATATTCGAGTAGATATTTATATATTTTTGAAATTAATTTCCCTTCTTTAGATTCTAATAATTTATCTAATCAATTTTGTTTTAAGTCTATTCCTCCCTCCTCCTGATCCTTCCTATATCTTGTTTTTATTTGTGAGTAGGGCCACCAGTCTATTGCTATTCTTTGTTCTTTTAGTTCTTCCCTAGTTTTTAATTTCCCCTGCATATCCAATATTTCTCTATATCTTAATATTTTTTGTTTTGATAGTATATTGGGGTGAGTAATTGCTTCTATTGTCAATAACCAACCAGGGATTTTTATGTAATGTTTATGTTGAATTTGTTGCCATGTATTGATTAAGCATTTCCTAATAGTGTGGTTATTGAAATGTTTATATATTTTATTTCCAGAATTCCAAATAAAAACATGCCATCCCTTCATTAGATCATGTCCTTCCAGATTTAACAGTCTTTGGTTATCCAGGGTTATCCATTCCTTGATCCATAATAAGCTTGTAGCCTTATAGTATTTTTGCAATGCCGGGAAACCAAATCCACCTCTAATTTTGTCATCTTGTAATATGTTCAATTTTATTCTTGATTTTTTCCCTTCCCACACAAAATTTAACGTTATTTTATCCAAATTATCAAATAATTTCTTGTCTAATTTTATTGGTATCGTTTGGAATAAATAAAGGAGTCTTGGAAGTATATTTGATTTTATCACTGCTATCCTCCCCAGTAAAGATAGTCTTAATTTCCCCCATTTATCTAAATCCTCTTTTATTTTCTGGACTAAAGGTTCATAATTATCCTGTTTTATTGTTACTGTTCTAGCTGTCAGATTTATCCCTAAGTATTTGACTTTTTTGACTGCCTGTAATCCTGAATCTTTTACTAATTTCTCTACTTGTTTTGTTGTCATATTTTTTATTATCATATTTGTTTTTTCTTTATTAATTTTTAGGCCTGCTACTTTTCCAAAAGTTTCAATTTCTTTTATTAATTTGGGGGTTGTTTCTATTGGATCTTCTATGAAGAAAACAAGATCGTCCGTGAAGGCTTGGACCTTGTAATCTTCTCTCTTAATCTTTAGTCCTTGCATTTCTTTGTTTGCCCTAATTCTAATTAACAAATTTTCCAACGTTAAGATAAAAAGTAGGGCGATAGTGGACATCCCTGCCTTACTCCTTTATTTATTCCAAAAAATTTTGTTGGGTCCCCGTTTACCAAAATACATGCTTTTTGGTCCTGGTATATTGATGTTATCATTTTTGTAAATTTCTCACCGAAATTCATACTTTTAATTTGTTGTTTCATAAATTGCCAGCTTACTTGATCGAACGCTTTTTGTGCATCCAGAAAGATCAGGGCCACCTGTCTCTCTGGATGCATCTCATAATATTCTAAAACATCCATTACCATCCTTAAATTATTTTTTATTTGTCTTGTGGGTAGAAAACCATTTTGGTCCTGATGTATTTTGTTATGTAGTATTTTTTTCAGCCTATTAGCAATTATACTCATAAAAATTTTATAGTCGGTGTTCAACAAAGAAAGCGGCCTATAATTTTTTATTAATGTGGCATCTGCCCCCTCTTTTGGTATTAGGGAGATGTACGCTTCCTTCCATGTGTTTGGTAATTTTGCCTCCATCAGGGCTTCATTATATATTTCTAATAATATTCCGTTTAATAATTCTCCAAATGTTTTATAGAACTCCATTGGTAGACCATCGGTCCCTGGAGTTTTATTATTTTTCTGTCTTTTCAGTGCTTCTTTTAATTCACCTACCGTAATCTCCCTGTCTAATAATTCTTTTTCTTCCTCTGTTAATGTTTGTACTCCCTTTCCTTTTAAGTAGTGTTCAATTTCCTCCGTTGTTACTATATCCTTCTCATAAAGTTTTTGGTAATATTGGAGTATTATTTCCTTTTTCTTCTCTATACTTTGTTGGATCCTCCCCTCCTCATCTTGTAATTTCTGAATTGTTCTTTTTTCTCTTTCCTTTCTCAACCTGTATGCCAACCACCTCCCCGGTTTATTTGCGTGTTTGAAATAATTCTGCCTTATATATTTTAAAGTCATTGCATATTTCCCTTGTTCTAATATATTTAACTTATGTTTTGCCGCTATCCATTTTACTCTTGTTTGTTCATCCCCTGGTTTTCCTTGCAATTTACTTTCCCAATTTTGAATTTCTTCTTGTAATTTATTATATTCTTTTTCTCTCTCTTTTCTACATTTTGTGTTATATGCTATTGTAAGGCCTCTTACGTACGCCTTGGTTGTGTCCCATAAATTTTGTAGGGAGGTGTGTTGTTTCGTATTCGCCTTATAAAACAGTTCTAGTTCCTTTTCCATATATTTCTTATATTCTTTTTCTTTTATTAACTGAGTATTCATTGTCCATCTATTTTTCTTTCTCTGCTGCCCCTTCCACGTCATCATTAATGGGTTGTGATCCGCCCAATCGTTTGGTAGAATTTCCACCGCTTCTATGTCCCTCATTAATATGCTGGATACCCATACCATGTCTAACCTAGACCAGGACTTGTGTGGGTTCGAGTAATATGTAAATTGTTTAGTTTCAGGATTATAGAACCTCCAACTATCTATCATGTTTAACTCTTCCACCATATCTGTAAAAGTTCTGGGTAATACATTTTTCTTATTTTTATTTTGCTGGGTACATTTACAGTCTTTTCTCACATCTAAAATAGCATTAAAATCTCCAATCAGACATACATTTTCCATTTTTTGATCCATAATTTTCTCATGCACTTTTTTATAGAATTCTAATTGTTTACTGTTTGGTACATATATTACTACCAATAATATATTTTTGAAATCAAGTCTTAACTCTATCATCACTATTCTACCTTCAGTATCTATATATCTTATATTGCTATCTATTCCTTCCTTTATATATACCACTACTCCTCTTTTTTTTTCTTCTGCCAAAGATGAATATGCTTTACCTAATTTCTTATTTTGTATATATTTTATGTCTTGTTTTCTTATGTGTACCTCCTGGAGGCACACTATATCCAATTTTTGTTTCAGAATTTTTTTGAAAATTTGGTATCGTTTGGATGGTGAGTTGAGTCTGTTTACATTCACTGATAAAATTTTAAGAGTTCTTTCCATTTCTTAGTGACTTTCCTGTTGTTGTTTCTTCTTTGTTTCTTCTTGTTCTTTTTTTTTTTGCCTCTTGTTTGCACTCCTCCTTCCTCCTGAGTCTCTCCTTCCTCTTCTTTTCCTCCTTGTGGTGGAGTTCTTTCACGTTCCCATCTCTGCTTTCCTTTTATATTCCTTCCTCCTTCTTCTTTACTATCACTTGTTATCTCACTTCCTGTCATTTGATTATATAATTCCCTTGCTTTGCTCTGCGAATCCACCTTTATTTTCCTTCCCTGCCACGTTACTAACATCCCTTCCGGTGTCGTCCATCTAAACAGTATATATCTTCTATTTAGCAGCGTGGCCAGGAACCAGTACCCTTTTCGCAAGTCTCTTATTCTTTTAGGGATTTGTTTCAAAATTATTATTTCTTTATTCCTATAATGCATAGGTTCGTCCTTCGTTATTTTGTATACAATATCCCTCACCTTTCTTCTTACAAATCTTATATGTACCTCCCGAGGGAGTTTGTTTTGCCGGGCGTAATTTGTGTGAACCCGATACACTTCATCTAATTCATTTATTATTTTTTCCCTTTCTCTTTGGAGAGACTCAGCTATCATCTCTGCCATTATCATCGTCAGGTCTTCCTCCCTCTCTTCCACTACATTTTGGAAACGTAGGTAAAATGCCGCTTTTTCCATTTCCAATTATGCTACTGTATTCTCAAGTTCCTTATTTAATCCCGTCATTTTTGTATCTAATGCTTCCAACTTTCCTTCTGTCAATTCAGTCTTTTGTTCTATTTCTTTTATCCTTTGATCATTTTTTTGAATAATTTCTTGTATCAGGTCCATTTTTTCATCAATCTTTTGGATGTCGTTCTTAACTTCTCTCTTTACCTCATCCATGTCTTTTCTAGATTGTTCATGATTTCTGGTCATGCATTCTTGTAGTTTAACCATTGTTTCTTGGATTGTCATTAACGTAGCTTGCATCGTTGGCATACTAGGCGTGCTGGGTTGCTTCTCTGATGCAAACATTCCCTCCAAAGTTTTCTGTGACACTGGGGAGGCTGATGTTCCTGCTAAGATTGATGTTATTTTCTTTCCTGTTTTCAACGTTGTTGTAGTAGTGCTCGTCATTTCTTTCAGAATTCTATATTGTTCCTCCAATATTTTATCAACTTTCTCCCAAATCACCATCCAAAATTTTGAATTATCTTTTTCTCTTTTAAGTAAAATTCCTTTGACTAATTAGTTATCTCTATAAAATACTTCATAAAAAATGTAGCAGTACTATAAGTTTAAATATAATATAAATATTACAATATAATACTAATATAAGTTGATATGAATAGTTAATATAGGTATAAATAGATATAAATATGTATAGGTATGTATCAATACGTAGATTAGATAATCACAAACTTAATCAATTCTTAATACTTAATAGTTAATAATTATAATACTTAATTTATCTAAAATCACAAAAAATTGTTTGTTCAAATGTAATTAAATTTAATTACTTCCCAATAATTACTTCTAAGTCACCATAATTATATAGATCTTAAATATTCTTCTAGCTTATTATATACTATTTTATATACTATTTTTATTGTTACTAAACAAGTATCGCTATAGTTCTTAATCGATTCTAATAAGTATCAATCACAATTATCTATATTTAAGTAAAAGAGGGCTATATAAGAGCAATATGTTTCCAATGTTCTATGAGTTCTGTGAATCTTGTTTGTTATATTTTCAACAAAGGGGAAAACCAACTCACTTCTTTTTCACGTTGGAGTCTTTCCCTGTTTCAATATGGCGATCTCCAATCTGCACAGTCACAGTCTGCAGTTTTTATTCTGCCAAACTACCTCTCTCCTTCCGTTAGGGCAGCCCAAAAAAAGGGAGGATACAAAGGTTGTCCGTTTTTCTTTAAGTCTCTGTGGTTTAAATCCACTTCTCCTCACCTTCGTTTT
This sequence comes from Ptyas mucosa, assembly GCA_012654045.1. NCBI lineage: Eukaryota > Metazoa > Chordata > Lepidosauria > Squamata > Colubridae > Ptyas > Ptyas mucosa. Next base: position 28,718 of record WNWU01012582.1, read on the forward strand.
TCGCTATTTTAGTGTCTTTTATTCTTTCTCCACTGATCTATGTTCCGTCCTCTTCCTTTCTGCTCACCTCTACAGTTGCCGCCTCCTTTACGCTCTGAGTTCTTCTCTTTTCATGCTACCCCTCCGAAAAAATATTTCCTCCTCAGTTTTGCGCCAAATCACCCGGATTTTTGATTCTCGCTGTCTGCTCACCCTCGGCAATCTCACACTGTACTCACTCCTCCGCTCCCAATGATCTCAATTGGCTCGTCGGGCCTCCGGGCCAGCTGTGCTCGTCGCACCGGCTGGCTTCTCCCAAGCCTGGAATGAGGGATCTTCTCAGTACGGCGGGAGATTGCACCTCTCCTCGCCTCCCCCGAAGTTTCCCCTCCTTATTCCCGATCCCTCCAGGATCAGTCTTCGCCAAAAAGGCACCAAAAGCTCAGAAAACCGGCATCAGAAAGAGAGCGCTTCTCTCCTGTGCCGCCACGACTCTACGTCACCACCGGAAGTCCAACACCCAATTTAAAATTCATTTACTAAGCCAGTCCGGCCTGCTGGAACAAAAGAGTCTTAAGGGCATGGCGGAAGGTACGTAGGTCGGGGATCATGCAAATTTCCGGGGGCAGTTCATTCCAGAGGACAGGTGCCCCCACAGAGAAGGCTCTCCCCCTGGGTGTCGCCAGTCGACATTGTTTGGCCAACGGCACCCTGAGGAGTCCCTCTCTGTGGGAGCGTATTGGCTGGTGGGAGGCTATCGGTGGCAGAAGGCGATCTTGTACATACCCAGATCCTAAGCCATGGAGTGCTTTAAAGGTGGTGACCAACACCTTGAATTGCACGCGGAAGACCACCAGGAGCCAGTGCAGCTCGCGCAGGAGAGGTGTTACATGGGTGCGCCATGTCGCGCCCATAATCACCCGCGCGGCCGCATTCTGGACCAGTTGGAGCCTCCGAGTGCTCTTCAAGGGGAGCCCCATTGGTACATTGAAGTGCCAGAAACTACTTACTTTCCTCTTATTTCCCATCTACTGCTGCAAAGTAAAATATATTTCTGATTTGGGGAGTTTAGCGTTGAAACTATACACTACTTTTGAAAGGAAGTATTCAGTTTTAAAAGCACCTTGCTCTGTATCAAGAGTTATAATTATTTTCTTTTATTCTTTTTTAAATGAAATGCATTAGAAAAATCCTTTATTTTGGTTCACACATTCCATGCCTCCTTCCCTAGATTCCTTTGCACCTGATTCAATTTCCCAAAAGCACACATTATTGATAAACAATTTCTTCCCATTAATGAATCTTCTTTCCATTTGGAACCGATTTTTGTTTCTCTCTCCTCCTCCTATCTCTTTTTTCAAAAGGTTATTAATCTATTTTTCCTTACCTTGTGTTTGGTTTGGCTTCATTGCTAAAATGTCGAACTTACAAATTGGATGTAACAACTGGCTAGAGGTTTTGTTTAAATTCCAAAGCAGCTGGAAAGAGTTACTGTGGAGCAAGCTCATTTCCTGTGTCATAGAACTGTGCTTGATGAAAAGCAGATGAGGTTTTTTTAAAACAAACCTCACAGAGAATCAAGTCAGAACAGTGGAAGAAAGGAAAGCAAATGATTAGAAAAACACTAAAACACACATGTGTTGTTCAAATGGCACTGTTCTTAAAATGTCTCTCATTTTGCTACCCTTGTTAGCTCTTGACCCAAAGAACAGTTGTTCACGTCTGAATCTAGTTTCTTTTATTGTTGTCTTCTGTACTTGAACCTGGAAGCTCCATGCACAATGGAATAACCCACAAAGACAAATTGATTTGGAAGCCTAAAACCTGTGTGCTGTCCCTGTTTGACCATGGTAACCCCCTGTACAATGACATTATCTGCACACATGTGTCAGACTGCCCCAATGCTATAGTTCCTAAGGGCGAATGTTGTGCACTTTGTCCTGGATCCAGTATGAGCTAAAGTTTATCTCCTTCCTATCTACTCACTCATCCTATTCCAATTGTCCAGTTTCCCCTGACAGCTAGAACTGTCACTCACACATTATCATATACTCTGATAGTTTTCCATTATTAGTCTATTTTAGACATTTAGTCAAAACCATCCACCATTTACTTAAAGTACTTAAATTTACCTCCAATTACCTATCCATTTCCATTACAGGTAGTCCTCGACTTACATCAGTTCGCTTAGTGACCATTCGAAGTTACAACAACACTGAAAAAAGGTACTTTTTTCAAGAGGCAGCTGGACTTTCTGGTTTTTCGCTTCTCATCCAAGAAGCTTCTTCAGCTCTGACTGGATGGTGAGACTGGATGGTGAGAAGCTTCTTCAGTCAGAGCTGAAGAAGTTTCTTGGATGAGAAGTGAAATGTCTTCAAAGAAAAACCAGAAAGTCCAGTTGCCTCTTGAAAAAAACACCTTTGGGACAACCATGACCTGGATGACTGAGAATCTCCATAGACAACACTGAAAAAAATGACTTATGACCATTGCAACATCCCCATGGTCATGTGATTTACATTCGGATGCTTGGCAACTGACTCACATTTATGATGATTGCAGTATCCCAGGGTCATGTGATCACTATTTGCAACAATCCTACAAGCAAAGTCAATGGGGAAGCCAGATTCATTTAACAACCTTGCTACTAACTTAACAACTGCTGTGATTCATTTAACAACTGTGACAAGAAAAGTTGTAAAATGAGGCAAAACTCAACAAATGTCTCACTGAACAGAAATTTTGAGCTCAATTGTGGTTATAAATTGAGGACTACCTGTATTCATTTGGATTTAATATAAATTTCTGAAAATCATTTGCAGACAGGGAGAAAGCTGGCAAGAGAAATAATATCTATAGAGCTAGGCAAGAATTGAGAAGAGTGAAGCCTGGGGAAGATGTTTTCAGGCTACAATATCAAAGCATTATTGCATAACAAAATAGAATATAATGGAAAGGAAATTGGGTAGGGCTGTATTTTTTTTGAAATGTGGGCAATTTGAAATCTGGTTGTCAATAATCACATATACTCTGGTTTCTCTTCAGATCGTATAAATCTTTCGCCTTTTACTAAAGATTTCTGTGGAGAGGAACATTTATGAGTTTCGATTAATTTTTTGAGGCCTTGCTTCAGTAGGGCTAAATAGAAATAAAAAAAATAAAAGAGTGAAAAAAATAATAATCACATATAACATTTTCTAATTAGGCCAATGATAGGAGTGTCAATGTTCTATTATCTTCTGAAATTAACTAGATTCATCCAGCAGAAGACTGTGAATCTGATAAGCATATTTAGCCCATAAACTTAATTAATGTGTAAAAAAAACAACACCTCATGTTAGGCAGGAGAAATTTAGAAGCTCAAGAAAGACAAACTATTTGGATGGTCGCAATTTCTGGTTCTTAATACTCTTACATTTTGTATTCAAGATTCCCTTCCTGTTTACCCAGAATTCACTGGTGTAGAGGTAAATTATATTTTTGCAATCTAAACTTCAATTTTTTAGCTATGTCATTTTTATTATACATTGAATAATCAGTTTATTTTTTCTTTCACTTGGCAGGGTCCTAAAGGAGAATCAGGCCCCAGAGGAGATAGGGTAGGTATTAGTGGTGGGTTGTCCCCAGTTCGGACCTGTTTGCAAGAACTGACAGTAAAACCGGCGGGAGGCCCTGCCCACCACTCCGGATGTTGTCATCGGTGAACTGCGCATGCGCAGAAGCAAGGCGCGCGCGCGATCCCATTGCAAACCGGTAGTAAAGGTAAGTAGAACCCACCCCTGGTAGGTATCTATAAGTTTGGCTGTGTTCTGTCCCCGTCCTCCACACGCACAAACCCACACAGTCAATCGAGGGTTAAATAATTTACTGAATCCAAAATCCCACCCGCACAGTGTCAGTCTTGTTGAAGCATCAAAAGCAGCACTTTTTGGAATAATTTTGTCCGTCACAGAATCTAAACGGCCACACCCCTCCTTTATATAGCCTGTGGGGTGTGGTCCAGTGACTCAGCTTAATCCCTGGCACGCCTCCTCTTCTGCTGTGATCGTTTCGCAAGCCGACGCTGACGTGGGTCCAGCCACAACTTGTCTCCCTCATCACTCTCCGACCGATCGGAGACACCTGGCTCCTGGCCAATCTCCTCTCCTTCGGCCGACACCTGAGGAATTGTCAGAGAGGAGGGGCCGGGGGAGGGAGGCCTGGCCGGCTCCTCTCCTTCATGTTTGGAGCCTTCTTCCTCCGATACGATGGGCTTGGGGGTCGGAGCCACAACAGACTGATTATAGTTCAGATTTGAAGATAAAAATATAAAAGCCATGTTCAGAAGTATGACCAGTGGTGGAATGCTGCCGGTTTAACAACCGGTTTAGTGAGCGCGTGCTTTGTGCACGCGCACACACCTAAGGCACTTGCACGCAGTGCTGAAAATGGAGCATTTAGAAGCTCAGCTGCTTACCTTCCAGGTCAGCAACGGTAAGTAGAACAGCGAGGGGTGGGGGAATCAGCTGTGCCATGCAATTGAGATGAGCTACAAAGCAGGAAATAAAGGCGGGGGCGGGTCGGCGGGGCCAACTGATTGTCAGCGCTACCAGTTCACCTGAATCGGTCCGAAGCAGCTGAATTCCACCTCTGAGTATGACATAACATTTTGTAATACTGTGATTTAATATGGGAGATACTTTTTGATAGATAATCTCGACTATAATTGCTCATATACACTTGCTATATTTTTATGATATTACAAACAAACACCTATTCTGCCCATAAAATACTCAAAGTGATATTAATTTATGGCTACATTTGTTGCACCTCATCCAATGGGAAGCATATTTTTTTTAAATATAGTAATTGTGGATCCCTTCATCAGGGATCCACAATTACTTAATATTTTAAAAACTTCCTCATTCTACTTTTAGTCCTGTCAAGTGTGGGAAATCAGAAGTCCAGGCAGTTCAAATGAATATAAAGGTTTATTGTCACCTCATGCTCTCTACAAGAATCTGATGGTCAAAGCAAATTGGCAGTAGATAATAGTCAACAGAATTCAAGGTGGGCTGGACTTAGACTCTTGTGAGCACAAAGGGGCTCAAGACTGATGATGTGTTTGACCTCTCCCTTGGCCTCAGCCTGGTCAAATACTACAAGTCCTTTTTTAATGTTTGTGGGAAATGTTAAAGTATCCCGCATCCAAATTTTGCAGGTCTGTAGGGAATTTTCAACAAGTTCTGATCTTGCCCATAGAGCAGAATATACTTTCATAATAGTAATATCTGACTTTTTGCTATCTTTATATTTAGGGACTTCCAGGCCCCCCTGGCAGAGATGGCATCCCTGGACAACCTGGTCTCCCTGGACCTCCAGGCCCCCCTGGTCCCCCTGGTCCCCCTGGCCTTGGTGGAGTAAGCAGCATTAACTTGGTTATTCCATCTAGTTATGTGGCACTCATATTTAAGTACCCGCTGACATGTCCTCTCTTCACTCTTTTCTCTGCTAGAACTTTGCTCCTCAGATGTCTTACAGTTATGATGAAAAATCTGGTGGTGCTGGCCTTGCTGTTCCTGGCCCAATGGTAAGTGCTGGTGAGGAGGAGGAGGAGGAGGAGGAGGAGGAGGAGGAGGAGGAGGAGGCGGTGGCAGAGGAGGAGATGGAGACTGAAACCTGATAATAGATGTATACCTTAAGTTATATGATGTAAATGAGTTGACCCTTCTTGGTTCAATAATTATTAAGACCAGAAGGTGAATCTATGGAGATATAGATGCAGGTGTTTGCTTCAGTGAAGAAGCAAAGGTTCACCTGTGGGATTTATTTTGTAGGAAAAAGGACTGCAGAAAAGCAGTAGAATTAGACAAGAAATTAATGAGTATTAACTTGTTTAATTAAGCCCCATAATGATAGTATGTGTAATTTATAATAAAACTTTATAGAACTAGTTGAGCCACTTTAGTTATAAAAGGTCATTGTAATCAATGGGATTTAAGACCATAATGTTACAACAGCTTCATAAAGATTATAATTACATTGTCTTCTTAATTGCATGGAGAATTACAGTTAAGGACAATAGCTTGAATTTAAACTGTGATTATTCCAGCTACTTGCTTGTAATAAAAAAGCAGTTGGAACAATCATGGCTTAAATTCATCCTTTAATATGGTTTTAAGTGAAGCAGACATGTACAGCCTACTTTTAGCTTCTGAAAAGAAGAAAATCATCAGATGTTTTGCTCAAGAGTGAGTAATCCATTTTGCCTTATGCTTCATGTTAAGCAAAACTGATGGCAACTCACCCATCCCTAGAGAGATTGCAAATTACATTTGACAATTAACATAGCAATTATAAAATGCATTTTTGAAAATCAATCTAGAAATTAAAGCTGGGCCATGAGGTATGAAAGGATCATTTAGAAAAGTCTCAAGAAAGGTAATTTAGGAAATGATATACAAGGAAGGCCACACTTCTTTAATAGAACAGATCTACAATAATGAAGGCTTTAAAATGATCATACAAGATCAGGGCAATATGATGATTATATAGACTTCAAGAACATAGATATCCACTGAGGTGAAGGAGAAATTGTACCAATTCAATTTATCCTATTTATTTCCTGGTGATGTTTAGGGTCCAGCTGGTCCCCGTGGTCTTCCTGGGCCCCCTGGTGCTCCTGTAAGTATTTTCTGCCTTCTTAAGAATGAACTTTCTATAACAATGACATCTGAATTTGGTACTACATTCAAGGGGAACATTTCACAATCTTTTTATTCCTTCCTTTCTTTGTAAAGAGCAGAGGCCTTGTAAAAGTGAGGATCATGATGTTGCAGAAAACAAGAATTTTATACCTTGCTCAGTTATTAATGAATATCAGCCACACTTATTCAAAATTAATACAAAACTGCTTAATTTGTGCAGTTTGCAGAATGCCACACAGAACTGGTTATATTCATTTCCTTTTGTGATATTGGAGATGCTACCTTCCTTGTAAAATTTTAAACTTAGGAACCCACAATATAAATTCATTCAGAGAAACTAATGTAAATGATGCGGGTTCAGCTAGATGACCACTGAAGAACCCTCTTTATTCACAGTATTGTAAGAAAGAAAATGTGCTGGTTTGAGAGAAACGTGTTTGCTGGAAAGTATATTAAAGGCAGTTAAACCCCATTATTGGTAATATATCTTCTGATGAAGCCTAGCTGTCACGGAAGACAGCCATATAGAGAATGTCTGAAAAGGCTCACTGTCATCCACACAAAGACATGTATGGGGCAAAGAGTTAATTATCACCTAAGGACAGCAGTAAAAACTCCATTAGTACTTACAGAATTTAGGAAAGTGGTCTAGCTGAAAATAATCTTATAAACTAGAAACTAATGGTTTAGTAATGAGGAACTGTCCGTTATTTTATAACAAATGTATGGAACAACTATATGAGGTCATGTATTTGATACCAAATGTAATTTTACCATATATGGAAAATGTATTAGATCACCAACTCCTTTGTCTTGAAAACATATATAAGCAGTTGTATCAAAGCTCTTGGTTGTTCAGACTTTCAGGTATGAATGTGCTCTGAACCTTGCGCAATAATAAATCTGTCTCTGGCTGACCCGGAATGTTGTTTGGTCCCATCATTCCATAACATTTTCTGGCGACTTGCACGAAGGGACTAAGGAACAAAGACGTTTGTTCTGCCTGACAGCTGCCCCAGCGGGGATCGACGCCTTCCCAAGGAAAAGTTCACTGGCCGGCCATTAGGACTCCGTTGAAGTCTACAAGAACCTTTCAGTGAGGAGGTGCCGTAAACCCGCTGCCAGGAGCAGATTAGTCAAGGATCCAAAAGGTCAGCCAGACCCGGAAATTTCAACAAGTGGCCAAGAAGGAAGAAGCCGACAGAGTGAGTATATGTAAAAGGGATAGCCACCGACTTTGCGGTGAAGGGGGGGCCTGATCACCCTCCTAGGAGATGAGGCGTCGTCCTAAAGTCTCTTGTTAGAATTGTGGGGGTTGGTTAAACGGTCACAGTTCTCAGAGATAGCTGTTGGAACTTTCCGGTGTCCTGAGTCGGCTGTAGTGTTTTATTAGGATGGGTTGGGGTAATCGTGTCCCCAGGACACTGTTACAATTTTGAATTTTGGTTAGAAGAGTGTTTTTAGTGAGATCAGTGACAGATCAATCAGAAGGCAGTTTCCCCTTTGGCTTAAGAAATGTCAGATGAAATGTGTGAAAGTGTGTTTGATGCAAGAGAAAAATAAAACCAACAGAAAGATAGTTAGAAACAAAGTTTTCAGTCAGGAGGATGAGGAAGAAGAAACAAAAGAAGAATCTAAACCCATTAGTTCTCGAACTCGAAGCCAGATGAGATTGAAGAAGGCAGAAAATCTGCCTCCCTTAAGGGAACTTTTGAGTCATGGAACTGATGCCCAGGGACAGCCCATCATTCGTCCCTTGTTCCAATATCAGTTTTTCACAACTACAGATCTACTTAATTGGAAACAACATTATGGCATGTTTAGCAAGAAGCCCAATGAAATAGTGGATCTATTCAGTACAATAATGCAAACTCATAGATCCACATGGGGAGACATCCAGCAATTATTAAACACCTTACTCTCCCTGGAGGACCGAGAAAAATTCAAAATAGCTAAGGAAAAGGTCTTAACCCGAATGTATCCAGGTAATGGAAATACAGTGCCAAAAAAAAAAAAAGAGCCACAGCAGCTGCAGAAGTAAATCCAAATTGGAATCCTAATGATGACCAACACAAGACTCTATTAGATGCCTACCGCCTCTTATGCATAAACGTTTTATGAGAGGCAGCAAAAGGTCCTGTTAATTATGCCAAAACCGCCACTATACTCCAAGAAAAAGATGAGAGCCCAGAGATTTTTTTGGCCAGACTAGTAGAATCCTACAAAGTTCATACTAAGAAGAAAGAAGAAATTGTTTATTGTTCTTCCCACCTGGGCTTTAGCAGGTAATTAAAAAAAAAAAGGTAAAACCTGTCGAAATGGGAAGACTTATATAATTTGACTTGATCAATTTGGTGTGATTTGTTACAAAATTTCTGGATATGCATCTATAATAATAGCATGTAGAATTGATTGTGATATGTCTGGTCAGCCTGCAAATTAAGTGAACATCTTGGCTTGAAGTTGGGAGAAACGGAAAGTAGTTAGGGCCCACAAATCATATTTATGATTTAAATTGCTCTCTGAGTTTTCCCACTGCTTTAAGAATAAGCTATAGGTTGCCCAAGGAAATAAAATTAAAACAAAACAACAAAAACAACCTCCACAGGTCTGGAAATGTTTGATGGTATGAGTGTATGTATATAATCATTTCCAAACCTGCAGGAAGTATGAAATCTTCTAATAACAGTACATAAAACGTTATTTAGAAAATGGAGCATTGGCTTGTGAAAAGAGCTCCCTGAAATAATTATGATTGGTTTGCATGAAGGAAGCAGTGAATGAAATTTTTTGTATGTGAAATTGGTTTTTAGAAAAAGTCTGATTGCAGTACAAATGTGAAGGTGCATGTGTGAGATGTCCGGACTGAGATCTGTGAATGCCTGTGTGTTGAGGATGTGGAAGGAGGTTAGAGAGAGAAACACAGAGGGTTAACCCCACTCCCTTGGAGGAGAGAAGGGGGGGGGCGGGCAGGCTGTGGCTTGCGTTTGTTTTAAACCATTTTTTTCCTCTCTGCTGAAAGCCTGAGAAAGGAGGGGAAAAGGGTGGTCTGCAAATAAAGCTTTTCCTCTCACTGTGTTGGTTTCTTTCCTTTGCATATAGAAGCTATGCAGATATATTTTCTTTTCTGCTCTGAATACAATCTTGATTTTATTTTTTCTGGAAATTTTTGAGGTTTAAAATATTTAATTAAACCTATATAAAGGAAATTAGTTTGAAGATTTTCTGAATCTGGCTTGCATTTTACTAAAGGCAGAGAATTGACACTAAAGTTTGACTCTTTCTGTCTTTATGTCTGCCTGCAGTTAACATACTTAGCAGACAAGGTGCTCTATTCTATGGCACATTTGTTTGTTTCTTTGTTTCTTTGTTTGCATGTTTGTTTGTCAGCAGCACAAGTTGCTGCTCTTTTAGGAATTGTTACAGAGATGAGTTAGAAATTACAATATGTAGTGTTGGAAGATAGGAGAAACTTTATATTAACAGAGCAGGGAAATTAAATTCCCTAAAAGGAATAAGCCAAAACTCAAGCAGAGTTTCAGACCCCACGTTTATCGATGGGCCATTAAAAAGCTGAAACCACCTTATTTTCCACAACAAAGGAAGGACAAAATTACAGGGTTCTACAACATCCAAACTGCTTTGGGTAATTGCCCTCAATAAATGTCAGATCCTGGCATTCTCCGTGTGTATATTTTTGAAAAATAAACCCGAAGATTCATTTTCTAATTAAACTCATATTTATTGTAAAGAAAATAAAACGTTTCACTATCTAAATTAGTTACATTTTGGCAAAGATCCTCAGCCTGACCTTCCCTGTCTGGAGAACAAAGAAAAGCTTTGTAGACATGTGCAGTAGATACTGATAAGGACTTGGAAAGCTACGTCTGAAGGTCCAGAAATAAGAGTTCAGTGGGTAAATACAAAAAAAACAACAACGCAGTGACAGAACAACTACAGAGGGCTAGGAAAAACAGAACGGACGATAAAACAATTAGTTATTTGCCAGATCCAGGAAAGAAACCTAATCACAAACAAAAACACGATTTAAACACTATAAAACAATCACATACACACATCAAAGAATTCACATGCCAAATCAAAAGAATTTCAAAGGAACTTTAACGGTCACATAGAAAATCAAAAGATATTTTAGGATATAAAAAAAAAGAGGGCTATTCTTACAAGTTCAGATAGGCTGGCTTCAGAATGCTGTGCTTGTCTTTGTTTCTTGAATGTCTTCCTATGAACAATACACTGATTCTGCTCTCAAGCAGCTGACCTCCAATCATATCGAAGTATTCTCCCAGCCGAGAGTTTTGAATTCAAGAAGGGAAAGCTCGGCCTTCCAACAATCCTTAAAGGGAAAGGCTTCTTTTTCTTCCAACCGTAATAAGGGAGGGGCAGGGGCATTTTTGTCTATGCTGATTTTACCAAACCCCTATATGCAACATTAATTGAATCTTAACCTTGGAGTTTGAAATGGGAGGAACAAGAAAAAGGAAGTCTTGAAAATTTGAAACAAGCTTTAACCAAGGCTTCTGTATTAAGTTTGCCAAATTTGGAAAAGCCATTCCATCTCTTTGTAAATACAGAGAATGGAATCACATAAGGGGCATTGGCTCAGTATTGGGCAGGGCAAAAGAAGTCTGTGGCATTCCTGTCAAATACTGGTCCAAGAAAGTAGAAAATTGACCTTTGGGGGAGCCCTTATTGTGAGCACCCCATCTAAAATATGAAACAATTTTAATGCAGCAGACAAACTTGATTTTAACTACTGATCACAATTTGAATCCAGTACAGTTCTTAGCCAATACCAGATCAATAGATCAGTATGGATAAGAACATTATTGTGCTGTAGTAATTGATTTACAAACAAAAATAAGACCTGATTTTGAGGAACACCCCCTGGAGAAAGGAGAAGCAATTTTTTATGCTATTATCAATGGACACACTAAAGAGATCCTGGAAGCAAGGGGTTTGCCTTGAAATTGGTCTGTTCAAACCTGTGAAGTATATGCACTAACTCAAGCTTTATGTATCTTTAAAAAAAAATTTTTTTTTGAACGGGCTAATAGATCATTGAAAGCAATTATTACCAAACTGTGCTTAGAAGCCCATTTGCCATGGCTTCAGGTTTTTTTCCTATGGCCTTGTACATTTTTAGAACTGCCTCACGAACTAAATACCAGCTGTCTCCTTTTGAACGTCCGTATGGTAGGCCCCCTGCCTTGTGTAAACTCCATTTTCAAGGCTGGCCAGGTCTAGTTCAAAGAGGGGGGAGTGGAAGCAAGGAGATTACTTTTTGCAGTTACAACAGCACAACAATCTTGTCAACCAACTGAGACCTTATATGCAAGAATGTAGAACTCCCCCTATTACGACTGCAGGTCACGATTACAAACCAGTTAAGACCTTAGAAGGAAAATCCTGTGTCCACTGGACAAGGTTGAAACCCGCAGATCAGGGTGACCCTGTCACCTACCAAGGGACAAAAACTGACAAGCCATGGGTGCTAAAATTAAAAAAGAATACACCCTGCTGAGTCCTACCGGCAACGGACTCTCAACGCATGGTGGTGATCGTCGGCCTTGCTGAACCACCCCGGAAGCTGGTTCCCAGCACACAGCCGCAGCTTGGAACAGAGGAAGACAACATTCCAAGATTGTAAATTGTAATGTAAAACCCATTAACAGTGATAGAATCCAGTGAGCAATTATTAAAGACACTCATGTTTGCGGAAGTTTGGGTGTGGGGGCTCTGGGCAACAACTATTTTAGCCCTTCTGGTGGTATTGTGTTATATATATAAGGACTGGTTTTGTGCGAAACCAAGGGATATGATTGATATTGACCTCTCCCAAGTTACGTATACGTCTACCACTCTTCCTGACGTGGTGAATTGGTAAACTTTGGGTCTTGCACTCTTAAGGCCTTGTGGGTGTGGGAATAAACATTGGTTTCCTACCTGTTGTGTCTTCGGCTCCCGAGCCCGGACCTCCGGAGGAAGAATCCTCCGAAAGTGAAGAGGAGGAGGAGGCAAGGCCCCCCTCCCCTGGCCCGTCTGGTTTGGCACCACCCCAGGCCCCAGCTGAAAGCCCTGTGGAAGAAAGCTCCTCTGAGTCAGACGTTAATGAGGAGAGGGAGTGGATTAATCCCAGGTGGCGACGATCAGAGAGACAGGCTCAGCAAAGGAGTGGGTGGGGGCCGAGCACGAGGTGATGAGTCACAAAGCCAACGCCCCACAAGGTATAAAAGGAGCTGACCTTACCTTCTTGGCTTTTGTGACGAACAAAGTTTTAACCTGACTGTTTGTTGTCGGACTTGCCGGAACACCTTATCAGGGACTGGCTGTGGCAACTCAAAATAACAGCTGTCTTTATCTCTCCCGGGCTCGCTGCCAGCTTGTTGTTTATGGATGGCAAATAAACAACTTCTGAACACTTCTGTTCGTGTGTGTGCTTGTCTGGGCTTCTGAAGCAGGGAGGGGACAGAACACTACCTTTGTTATAGTTATATTTACTAGTTTGTTTGCTTATGTTGTTTTGAATAAAAAGCATGACATATGAAAAATCTCAGTAGTAAAAGAGTCTCTCTTCTGTAGAGAATTTCACATCTAACCATCAAGAAGATGGGGACTTAGGAAAAAAAAAACTAATAAAACTTGATTCAAAAAAAAGAAGAGGATGGGGGCTCCAGTTTAGGAAGGATATGAGTTGGAAAACTAGGAAGGAATTATATTACTTGCAATGTTAAAAAATATCAGGGCATCCATCAATTTTCTCATTCATGTAAGCCCTCCAAGATTCTTGTATCCAGTCAGAGAAGGGACAACACACTGCTTGCTACTTAGTTATTGAGGTCTAGTTCCATCACCTTCCTTAAGCTGATGTCCAATGACTATGTTAGCTAAAGATGAGAAAATGTGCAGTCCATAAGTCATTGAAGAAACAAGATGGAGAAATCTGGTAGAGCATATTACTCATAAGAAAGAAACCTGTTTGTCCAGTTAAATCTATACTTTGTTTCTAAAATCTATGTTATTTTGTTTTATAGGGTGCACCTGGTACTCCTGGCCCACAAGGTATTGCTGGACAACGTGGTGTAGTTGGTCTTCCTGGACAAAGAGGCGAGAGAGGATTCCCTGGACTTCCTGGTCCCACTGTGAGTACTTCTCTTCAATTCAGTCATCTGAAGTTTCCAGGAATATAATATGGATCCATTTTCATTCGTTAGCTTTATGAGATAAACTTTGATCTCCAAGAAAGAAGCGGAGTACTAAAAAAAAGAATATCTTGGAGGGTTCTGAAGGCCAAATATGGTTGTTTCAGGCTCGTGCCTTGGTATGCATACTTTACAATGAGACAAACCGAGACAGGAAGATCATTTTATTATAATTTATCAGAATATTCAGACAAAAGGGATTCCTCTCATTCAAAGAGGGAACCCCAATCTTTAGCTTACACCCTCTTTTATAGTTAACATAACAAAGAAATCTGAAAGAGGAAAGTTGATTGGACAGGATAATAGCATGTATGTTTATTAAAGTGAGGTCTGAAGTCTGAAGGGGCATAAATTGTAAGGAGAAAGGTTGTTTAGAGTTCACAAAAGAGATAAGCCATACCCCAAGTTGTACTAACAAACTTTTCTTATCTGGAGCTAGTCTCCAGCTTGTTTATCAGTTTAGGAATGTTAAGAGCTAATAAATCTGAACATCACTTTAAAAAAGAGAAAAATCAAATTAAAATACAATGTAACTATGTTAGTTAACAAATTACAAAATCCATGTCATTTGCCCCTCAAAGCAAGAGTGTTTTTTTTAACCCAGTTGCTGTTCTTTATTTCTGCACATTCTTACAATGCACAATAGCAATGGGCTTGATTTGTTTCCCCATTTGTGATAGCATTAATGTGCATAGCTGCAGAGATAAGTTTTGTTTTCTACTAGTGGTAGATCTTCCTCCATGCTGAGGCTGCACTTAAAAGATACGTAGTGGTATTACCTGAAGGAGCAATATATATTCAACATTTCACACAGGACGAAGAATCACTCAGTATTTTCACTAATCACAACTCTATTACCTACTTGTTCAACCAGGAAGCCCAAGAGTATTGCACAATTCAGGCCTTTCTTTCCCTCCAGCAGCAAGTTGGACTTCTGAAGTTTCAAAACATTTTTTCTCATAAGAGGCCTGTTGCTCTTAACAAAAAACAGCATATTATAAACCCACAGATTGTCCGATCACATATTTATCTTGACTATGTTGCTAGACCTTCAAAATAGAATTGACAGATGCTCTGAGTTTTAAGGCCCTTGTTCCCTGTTGAGAGGCAAGAAATATACTTCATAAATTCCTGGAATTCCATTTTAAATCATAAGTTACAGTAACATAAAAGGACTCCTCAACTGCAAAAACTGCAGCTGGAATTAATTTTGGGAGACATTTGCTTGCAAAAATTCTGACTGTATTTTTCACAATCAGAGTTTATTTATTTTTTCTGCCATTGATATTTATTTATTTATTTATCTATTTATTGGATTTGTATGCCACCCTTCTCCCGAAGGACTCAGGGCAGCTCACAACAATAAGAAACAGAGAATACAAAAGTTAAAAGACAAATTAAAACAGAATATCCAATAAATAAGGTTACACGTGGGAATACCAATTCAAATTTAAGATTTAAGAATTTAAAAAGCTACAAAATCAGCCCTAGACTTGTGCCTTGGCATGCATAGATTCCAATGAAGCAGACTGAGGCAGGAAGATCATTCTATTACAATTTATTCAGAACGTTCTGATAAAAAGGATTCCTTTCACTCAAAGAGGGAACCCAGAGACCCATCTTACAGTCCCTTTAAGTTAAGACATCAAAGGAAATTACAAAAGAAAAGGTGATTGGACAGGACAAAAGCATCTTCCCCTTTGCATAGGAAATCAATTACATGAAGTTAAACATGTTACATATTTGCATCCCATAATACCACAAATGTTCATTTAAATGAACTAAGGAGAAATTTCCTGACAGTTAGAACAATTAATCAGTGGAACAACTTGCCTCCAGAAGTTCTGAATGCTCCAGCACTGGAAGTTTTTAAGAAGAGATTGGACAACCATTTGTCTGGAATGCTATAGGGTTTCCTGCCTGAGCAGGGGTTGGACTACAACAGAGTTCCCCAACCTTTCTGGGTTTCTGGACCAGTGTTCACACAGCTCCATTTGCTCAAGCAGTGGGCTTGCCCACTGCTCGCATGAGTGGAGATGCACCCACACACTTGCCCGCTCGCCCAACACTTCCCCAGCCTGGTTCCGAATGGCTCAAGGCCCGGTAGTGGGCTGTGGCCTGGGGATTGAGGATGCCTGGACTAGAAGACCTCCAAGGTCCTTTCCAACTCTGTTATTCTATTAAATGAGCTCTGAAGAAAGTAGGGGCATAAAATTTAGCATATAAATGAAGGGAAATGTCATCAGGTTACTTAAAGTTCACAAAGAGACAGACCAGATGCCAATTAACACTAACAAGCTCTCTTATCAGAAGGCAAACTACAGATATCCTGTTAAGAGGAACACGGGTCCTATCCTATCCTGACCTCAGGAGCAAAGATAGTTTTATCTTGCAGTTTAGGAATGTTAGAAATTATCAATCAATCAATCCAGTAACAAATTAAAGAGCTTTCTGCATTCCAGTCTGCAATGGTTTGATAAGCTCTAAACGTCAATTAAAAGATAATAAAATCTAATTAAAATACAAGAAAACCCCATGCTATTTATCAAGTACAACAATACTACAAAGTCCATGTTGTGTGGCTCTCAGAATGCAGCCTGATTTAGTGTTTAGGCAAAATGAACAAACTTGTCTTGCATTAATCCAAAGAACAAGTGCCTTCCCCAGAGCTGGTTGTTCCATTAGGCAGAGTGAGATTTATTTGATCAGATTTGGGCAGTGGTGGGTTGCTCCCGGTTCACACCGGTTCGCAAGAACCGGTAGTAAAAAATTTTAATAGTTCGGAGAACCGGTAATAAGATTGGCTGGCCACGCCCCCGAACCGGTTCCCGGCCCAGTTGCCGTTTGCTTACCCCGCCCACTCCCAATCTATTGCTGCCTCCTGAGTCCCAGCTGATGGCTAGAGGGAAAAAAACTGTTTAAATTCTTGCCGTGGGGCTTCAAAGGGCCACCCTACAGCTGATCAGTGTTAAAAGAAAACAAATGAGTAGACCGGTGCCTGCAAAAATAGAAAAAACAGCCCCTTTCAGCTTCAGCATAGGTTAATTAGCACAAGTTGATTAGATCGGCCTCCTGACTCTCCGCTGATTTGCTCTCAGCTGTTTTGCGCAGGGCTCTGTTACTAGCTGCAAAGAGTGCTGGAGCAGATTTTTTTCCCCCTAGCTATGCTGAAAAAACGAAACTGAAAGTAAAGCAGGCTCTTTGCTGCAATGTGACAAAATGAGACAGAGAGAGATTTCTTTTTCTTTTTCCTCACCAAAAAAGGTAGGTGCAAACAATGGGAAATTTAGGGCAAAAGAGGAGAGTTCAAGATTTTAAAACACAAAAGAAAAAAAGCTCTATTTAACTAGGGAATTGTAATAATTGAGATACTATTAATTGTATATTGTGTTGAAAGCAGAAATGGTTAAGTTGTGGTTTGGAGGAATATATGGGGGAAATTATTTGGTTTATTATTATTGGTAAATATAATTAATTGATTTGTAAGAAATTGGATTGCATGGAAATAATTGGAATATTCATGTTCATATTGATTAATATACAAAAAAGATAGTTATATAACTAATTGATTTATATTAAAATGTTGAATTTGTATTAAACAACTGTAATATTACATAATTAACCAATGTGAGGATGGATATAAAAATAGATGACAATGGCAAGGGGTATAATATAGAATAGAAGGGAAAAATTGAATTTGATTAAGATTAGAGATGAGGATGAAGGGTAATATTGGTTTTTTAAAAAAATAGATGAGGAATAAATATGGCAAAAAGGAAATATAGAAATTGTAAATTTAATTGAAATGACTAAACACTGTTTAAATTTGTGAACCGGCCAAATACTCTGTTCAAAGAAAATACATTGTATGTTTGTATGGGTGTTTCTAATTATTGCTATTTATTCATATTTGTTCTCTCTTTTTTTTTAAATTTATAAATTTTATTAACAAATAAAAAAAGACAAACATACAAAAACATATATAACAAAATCACATAGATTAAAACAATTGTATATATCACTCATTTGAAGCATATGTTTCGCAGTGTGATAATCAACTACATAATTATACGTATTCCCTCAATGCATAATTCACTAGATCTATATTGTTTGTTTAACCCTTTCTATATTACAAACTCTAGGTCAAGTTTTTCCCAACCTTTCCTACATTTCCCTCAGGATTTGCTATCTGTGTGGGGGTGGAGCAAGTATCACTATGTTTTATTCTGTCTGCTTTGTCTCTTTTTTCCGTGACAACCTTACGCCACTGATACCATTTATTCCATATTTTATAAAACTCAGAATCTTCTTTTTCTTTTAATTCCTTTGTTAATCTGTCCATCTCTGCGCATTGTGTAATCTTATCTATGATATCTTCCTCCGTGGGGATTTTCTCTGACTTCCAAGTACTAGCATATGTTATTCTGGCCGCTGTTAGGATGTGTATTAGCAGATACTTTGTTTCTTTAGAGTAAGTTGTAGTAAAGATTCCCAAAAGGAAGGTTTCAGGTTTCTTGTGTATTTTTACTCTGGTAATTTGTTCTAGCCACGTTTTAATCATAGACCAAAATTTTTTCGCCGCTGGGCAGGTCCACCATAGATGGTAGAAGGTGCCCTGGGATTTCTTACATTTCCAGCAATTTGGGTTGTTTTTGGGGTTTATTTTAGCCAGTCTGGTTGGTGGGATATGCCACCTATAAAACATCTTGAGCTGGTTTTCCTTGAATGCCACGGAGAGCGTTGATTTAATATTCATCTGCCAGAGTTCTTCCCATTTGTCAAGGTCTATTGAATATTTGAAGTTCTGCATCCATTTTATCATTGTATGTTTGACCGTTTCATCTTCCATTTTGTACCTTAGCAGAAATTTATAGATTTTACTAATTAATTTTTCCTTCGTCTCTAAAATGGTGTCTAATTCCTGATTCGCCTTACTGATTTGATATTTTTTAATATGTTCTCTGTATTTTGATTGTACCTGAGTAAAAGTCCACCAGTCAATCTCCTTATTTGTATCTATTTCCAATTGCTGTTTGGATTTTAGCTTACCTTGATGGTCCATTAGATCTTTATATCGTACTATGTTTCTAATTTCTAACAGGTTAGGATGTTTTAAGGCTTCCGTGGGTGAAAACCAAAGTGGAATCATAGTATAGTGTTGTCGTTTAATTTTTAACCATGTATGTAATAGGGCCTGTCTGATTGTATGTCTTTTGAAGTATGTATGAGACTTGTATTTTTCTTCCCATAGAAAGGAATGCCAGCCTGCCTGTAAGTCGTGGCCTTCGATAGTTAATATTCTATTATTGTTCAAATCAATCCATTCTTTGAGCCACATTAAGCCCGCTGCCTGATAATATAATTCCCATTCTGGGAGTGCTAGCCCTCCTCTTTCCTTAGCGTCCTGCAGTAATTTTAGCTTTATCCTTGGTCGTTTTCCCTGCCAAATAAATTTAGAGCAAATCCTATTTAGACTAATAAAAAAATGCTTCCTTAGATTTATTGGGGCCACCTGGAATAAGTACAACAGTCTTGGTAAGATGTTCATTTTAATTATTGAGATTCTTCCCATAAATGAGATTTGCAGGGTTTTCCAATTGTCCAAATCCTTTTTTATCTGGGTTACTAATTTGTCGTAGTTATTTTCCTTTATAGAGGAGGTTCTTGGTGTCAGCCAGATGCCTAAATATTTCACTTTATTAGAAACTTGTATTTGAGTTACTTTTTCCAATTCCATCTCCTGAGTTTTTGTTAAGTTTTTAACCAATAGTTTAGATTTATTTCTATTTATCCGTAGTCCGGCCACCTCTCATATTTGTTCTCTTTTATTCTTTAAAGTTTAACAATTCATTCTTTATCTTAATATCTTTATATTTGTTTGGGGTTGGCTTTCTTCCCTTTCATCTTTTTTATTGTACAGCAATCTTTCTCCTCAAACCTACCACCTCTCTCTTTTCTTTCCTTCTTACTTTCTCTTCCCCCCCTCTTCTCCTCCTCCCTACTTCCTCTTCCTTTCTCCTTTTCCTCCTCTCTTCCTCCCTCTCTTACCCTCACTCCTACTCTAATTTCCCTTCCCTTCCTTCATCCCTCTCTATTGCTGTATCCTTTTATGCATATGGACTACTCAGAGGGCTGAAAAAGTTATTTTTGACTGGTCCTCGCACTTTTGACGAGTCCTCGAACTTATGACTGTCCTCACATTTTATGTTTTTGCCGTATCTTATCACCATGGTGAAGAGAAGCAGTTGTGAAATGAGTGACATGGTTGTTAAGAATGCTGCACGGGCATAAATGTGAGGATGGTCATAAGTGTGAGGACAAGTCAAAAGTGCGAGGACCTGTCAGAAATGACTTTTTTCAGCCCTCTGAGTAGTCCCTATACACATAGCCATGGCCACCCGGTCACATGGCCAGCTAGCCATGCCCACCCAGTCACATGACCTCCAAGCCACGCCCACAAAATAAGCCACGCCCACAGAACCGGTAATAAAAAAATTTAGAACCCACCCCTGGATTTGGGATGTCACAAAAGGGCAGCAAATGCTTTAATTTACTAGAAGAGAAAGGAAAGATCCATGATCAGGTTAACTGGCTAACTATACATTTTGATTTAAGCAATTCCAAATCAAGCAGCAAAATGCCATATCTTACTGTGTATCTCATGCCTTGAATTTTGAACAGATCTTTTTATTAGTATTTTCCTAGATACTGAGTACTAGAGAATATCATTCATAATCTATAAAATTTGATTCCTCCTTTCTCTCTTTGGAACAGCAGTTCTTGTTAGTCACAGCATTACATTCTCTTTTGTTGTCCATAGGGTGAGCCTGGCAAACAAGGTCCATCTGGTTCCCCTGGTGAACGTGGTCCTCCTGGCCCAATGGGACCTCCTGGATTGGCTGGACCCCCTGGTGAAACTGGACGTGAGGTGTGTCTTCATATTTCCAAGGGAGTTTGATGCTTCCAACTCTCCTCAACCTTTTGATTCCTCTGTGGAAGTTTAGTCTCATCAAACCTACTACTATTAATTTCAAAACTAGAAGTCTGTAGCTTTGGAAGGGAACATCCCTTAGAGGTAGAACATATGATCAGTGTCATACAGGATGTCCTCAATTCAATTCTTAAACTCTCTAGCTAAAAGACTCTAACACTCTTTAGATAGGAGCTGAAGACCTGGTTCTGCCAGTGGGCCTGGGAAACCCAGAGCAGGATGGAGCCCATTAAATGGCTCGTGTGATGTGTTGTCACTGGGGTGGGGGGTTGGGGAGACTATTATATTATTTTAGTAATTGTTTATTTGATTATTTTCTATTAGTTTTATTTTTTATATATGATGTTTTTATATTCCTGTAAGCCGCCTTGAGTCATGTGTGAATAGGCGGCAATATAAATTTTCTAAATAAATAAATAAAAGAGTGGTAGGAAATTCATGAAAGATCTGTGTTTGAGACCTTAAAGAGCTTTAATGTATCAGACAGGTGGAGGCTAAATCAGCCAGTGGTTGGATTCAGAGCCAGGAGCTTCAGGAAAAGACAGTTAATGATTAGTTATATGAAAATCTTGAATTCAATTTTAACATTCAAAACTCCTGTTTAAAAGATTTCTGCTGGAGACCTTGGAGGGATGGTCTTCCTAAGCTTCCTAAGTAATATCCCAAGGTTTGAGTTGGAATAGAGCCATTTTCTCAAGACTGGCTCACACTTTCACATACATTTTGCTTCACTCACAGCTTGACAATAATGAGGGGGTGGGGGTAGGGGGTGGGTGAATGGAATGTAGGAGTGGATGGGATGCAGGAGTGGGAGAATGGTATCCAAGCAACCGTTGGTTTCCATGAGACATTGCTGGCATCTCAAGGACACACCAGACAGATGCCCTGGCGTGGCTGGCTGTTTCCCATAACAAAATGAACAGACGTGATAGGTGGATGTATTGTACTGTGGGTGGCCTATTGGGGGGGGGGGGGTGGGGTGGGGATTAACTATGCTTGCTTTTACATGGGAAACCCAGAGATGGTTTTGCTTCTTCTGTGCCAATGTGGTTTATTCAGTAAAGTGTTATACTCTTGGTGAAATAATGTCCCAGGAGTTTCTTTTTCTGGATTCGCCAACTGTACAGTTGACATTAAGCCAGCTCTCCATGTAGCAGCCTACCTGAACCCCACCAAGAGGTTGGCAGCTTTGAGATGTCGGCAGCCGACAAAGGAATGGATGGGGGACGAAGCCAGAGGAAGCCTCCTCTTGAGAGACCCCAGCGGTGGCTGAAGCAGGAATGCAAGTGGCCAGCACACACCCTAAACAGAGGGCTGAGAAGTCAGAGCAATAGCCCATGCTCAAGGGGGAGAGAGCAACAGAAAAACACTATTCAGGCCCCAAGGGCCGGTAGGCAAGCCACGTGGGGAAGGTGGCAGAAGCAAAGGACCAACTGATTCCTCCTGGAGTCACAGTGACCCAGGGGAGCAAGTGGAAAGCTAGACGAGCAGCCGAGTGGGATGACCCAACCTCTCAGCCTTGGAAGCCATATTAGGCCGGAAGCTTCAATGCTGCCACCTCCTCATGTGTGGGAAAGTAGGAGGGGGGATTTAGGAGAGGGGAATTAGCAGACATAATAACATTCTTCCTTTCGGTCAAGGTTAGGGGCTGGGTCGAGGTGGAACGGACGTTGATTGGATCATGTGATCGAAAGGGGAGAAGTGGGATGGTTTTGGGAGCTTTGATTTACTGAAGGAAAGCCCGGGCTTTTCCGATTCGGGATTTCTCAGATGTGCCAATTTACCTATTCTAGTAAAGAGAACTTTGGAGAATGTCTGCTTCCGCATCTTTACTGGGAGTTGGGGGGTTTTCTGGAACGCTGACATGAGTGGAAGCTCGGGAGCCCCCTTGTTATGGAGAGACACCAGCCATCCTGCTGCACTCCCCTCCAACTTAGATGTAACGGCATTGACCAGGTGTGCTCATCCAGGTACATCGCTCCATGGCATTCCATATAGTTCCCCTCCCCCTCATGAGGGACATGCTGGGTTTCATATCCAAGGGGATGTCGAGCCGCGAACAGGCTCGCCATCACTTACGGGGGGGGACGGAGATTAGAAGAGGCAGAACGCAGCCAGAGCTGTCGGACTTACAGATTTACAGTGACACTCACAGCGGGAGGCAGCTACAAACAAAGCCAGTAGCAGCGGAGACAACGGCAGGG
>WNWU01012582.1:51810-69147 GCA_012654045.1 Ptyas mucosa
GGCTACTCCTTCTCAAGGTGTGGAGTCGTTTCTTTCGCAGCAAGCTCGGGTGGGACGACAGGCCGAGAGGGGAAGCTTTTCACTAAACTGGACTTTAGGGAAGCCTATTACCGAGTAAGGATTAAAGAGGGAGATGAATGGAAAACCACATTTAACTGCCCTCTGGGTTGCTACAAATTTCAGGTGGCTTTTTGCTGCAGAGCCAGTCTTGAAGCATCCAAACCCACATGAGCCTTTCGTGATCCAAGCAGATGCCAGCAATGTGGCAGTAGAGACGGTTTTACTCCAGAGGAATGAAAAGGGGGAGTTGGAACCCTGTGCCTACACGTCTTGCAAGTTATCTGATTCAGAGAGGCAGTGGGCCATCTGGGAGAAGGAGGTTTATGCAGTCCAATCGGCTATTCTGACCTGGAGGCAGTTTTTAGAGGGTAGTAAGATGCCATTTGAGGTGTGGGCGGACCACAAGAATCTGGAGGTGTTAAAGACCCCAAGAAAGCTATCCCCTAAGCAGGTCCAATGGGCTCAGTATTTTAACCACTTCAATTTCACCCTTTGCTCCCGCCTTTCACAGAGGTGGCATATAACAACTTGGTGCACAGCAGCACAGATTTTACCCCTTTCAAGGTGACCACGGGGACTGAGTTTGTGCCCATGCCAGAGCTACCACAGGAAGCCCCATCCTCAGTGTCGTTAGCTGAGTGGATGGATATTCTAAAAGCCAAGTGACCCACGGTGTGTGAGGTGCTGAATAAAGCTAGGGATAGTCAAAAAAGGCAAGCAGATCAGAGAAGAGTCCCCCAGAGAGATTTTAGAGTAGGGGGATAAGGTGTATTTATCCACCAAATATTTAAACCCGAGGCAACCTTGCAAAAAGTTCGGTCCCAAATACATAGGGCCATGATGGTGAACCTATGGCATGCGTGCCAGAGGTGGCACACAGAACCCTCTCTGTGGGCACGTGTGCCATCACCAGCTGCTCTTCTGGTTTCCAATGCACACTTGCATGCCAGCCAAGTGGTCTTCGTGTGCACCAGAGCACCAGAAACCCGAAGACCAGCTGGTCAGCAGCATGCACGCACTGGAAACCTGAAGACCAGCTGGCTGGCACTTGCATGCACACCGACCAGGTGGTCTTTGGGTTTCCGGTGCTCCGGCGCGCACAAACGTGTGCTCCCGTTTGGGCACTCAGTGCCAAAAAGGTTCGCCATCACTGATATAGGGCCTTTCCAAATCATCCAGATCGTAAATCTGGTGACACTGGAGCTGAAGTTGCCAAAAAGCCTCAGGCAGGTTCACCCGCTATTTCATTGCAGTCTTTTAAAACCATTTCGAGCCTCTGGGCTGAAACCATTCAGAGAAGCACCTCCTCCCCCCATCCTAGTTAAGGGAGAGGAGCACTATGAGGTAAAAAAGATATTTGACTCCAGATATGACAAGGGAAAGTTACAATATCTAGTACTGTGGAAAGGCTACCCGTTAGCAGACGCTGAGTGGGTGGATGCTCTAGATCAGCAAGGTTAGTTTGTTTTGTTTTTGTTTTATTTTTATTGGATTTATATACCGCCCTACTCCCGAAGGACTCAGGGCAGTGAACAGCCACAGAATAAAACACATAAATACAAAAATTTAAAATAGAATAAAAGCGAATTAAATAATTTGGCTGAGACAAATTTAAAATACCTAATAATTTGAAAACAGATTAAAATTTACATTTAACAGGGGAAAAGATTTAGGCCAGGCCAGCTTGATGAAATAAAAAAATCTTAAGTGCGCGACGGAAGGTGCACATATCCGGGATCGTCCGTATCTCCGGGGGGAGCTCGTTCCAGATCGTAGGTGCCCCCACAGAGAAGGCTCTCCCCCTGAGGGCCACCAGTCGACATTGTTTGGCTGACGGCACCCAGAGGAGCCCCTCTCTATGGGAGCGTACTGGCCGGTGGGAGGCTATTGGTGGTAGCAGGTGGTCCCGTAGATAACCAGGTCCTAAGCCATGGAGCGCTCTAAAGGTGATAACCAAAACCTTGAAGTGCACCCGGAAGACCACCAGGAGCCAGTGCAGCTCGCGCAGGAGAGGTGTTATGTGGGAACGCCACGTCGTTCCCATAACCACCCGCACGGCCGCACTCTGCACCAGTTGGAGCCTCTGAGTGCTCCTCAAGGGGAACCCCCATGTAAAGAGCGTTACAATAGTCCAGACGAGAGGTGACGAGGGCATGAGTGTCTGTGCGTAGGGAGTCCCGATCTAGAAAGTGACGCAACTGGCGAATCAGGCGAACCTGATGAAAAATCCTCCCGGTCACGGCCGTCAAGTGCTCTTCTAAAGACAGCTGTGAATCCAGGAGGACACCCAAGTTGCGCACCCTCTCCGTGGGGGCCAATGATTCGCCCCCAATAGTCAGTGATGGCACCAACTGATTATATCGGGACGTCGGAAACCACAGCCACTCGGTCTTGGATGGGTTGAGCCTGAGCCTATTCCTCCCCATCCAGATCCGCACAGCCTCCAGGCACTGGGACATCACTTCAAGGGCATTGTTGGGGTGGTCTGGGGTGGAGATGTACAGCTGGGTGTCATCAGCGTACTGGTGGTATCTCACCCCAAAACCATGGATGATCTCGCCCAGCGGCTTCACATAAATGTTGAACAGGAGGGGCGAGAGGACCGACCCTTGCGGCACCCCGCATATGAGGGGCCTCGGGGTCGACTTCTGCCCCCCTGTCAACACAGACTGCAACCGGTCAGAGAGAAAGGAGGAGAACCACCGCAACACGGTGCCTCCCACCCCTAACTCTTCCAACCGGTGCAGCATGATACCATGGTCGATGGTATCAAAAGCCGCTGAGAGATCTAACAGGACCAGGACAGAGGAGCACCCCCTGTCCCGAGCCCTCCAGAGATCATCAACCAACGCGACCAATGCCGTTTCCGTGCTGTACCCGGGCCTGAAGCCCGACTGGAACGGATCTAGATACGTCGTTTCATCCAGGTGCTGGGGGAGCTGTTGCGCAACCACACTCTCAACAACCTTCGCCACAAAGCGAAGGTTGGAGACCGGACGATAGTTTACCAACATTGCCGGGTCCAGGGAAGGCTTCTTGAGGAGAGGCCTCACCACCGCCTCTTTCAAGGTGGCGGGAAAATCACCCTCACCCAACGAAGCATTTGTAATCCCCTGGAGCCAGCCTCGTGTCACCTACCGGGAAGCCAGCACTAACCAGGAAGGACACGGGTCCAATAAACAAGTGGTCGTGTTCAGTCTGCCCAGAATCCTGTCTACGTCCTCAGGGGTCACAGGATCAAACTCATCCCAGATAACATTCTCAAGACCTGCCCCAGTCCCTCCCCCTGAGACTACCCAGTCAGAGTCCAGATCATCCCGAATCTGAGTGATTTTGTCATGCAGATACTGAACAAAATCCTCGGCTAGTTAAGACGTTTCATACTAGGTACCCTCAACGGCCCCAATAGGGAATGCAGCAGTAGTTGGTTTGTAAGTAATATAATGTGTATATATGTTTATTCTTGTTTAAGGTCTACCCTTCTTCCGGGGGGTTAGCATGTCAAGACTGACTCACACTTTCACCTACATTTTGCTTCGTTCTCAGCTTGACAATAATGGGGTTTGTGTGTGTGTGTGGATGGAATGCAAGGGTGGGAGAATGGTATCCAAGCAACCATCAGCTTTTGTGAGACATTGCTGGCATCTCAAGGACACACCAAGCAGATGCCCCGGTGTGTCTGGCTGTTTCCCATAACAAAATGAAGAGAAGTGATAGGTGGACGTATTGTACTGTAGGTGGCCCGTAGGGAAAGGGGGGGTTAATTATGCTTGCTTTTGCACAGGAAACCCAGAGATGGTTTTGCTTCTTCTGTGCCAATGTGGTTTATTCAGTAAAGTGTTATACTCTTGGTGAAATAATGTCCCAAGAGTTTCTTTTTCTGGATTTGCCAACTGGACAGTTGACACATTTCATATAGTCATGCATTCTAATTAAATACTTTATTGGAGACCCTGGAATTCTTTGTCAGCATAGGATTCTAAATTCTCTATTGTGCTCAAGTTCTAATTTTCCTTGATCTTGCCATCTTGCTTAATCTGTCTCCCTTCTTTCTTGGTTCACAGGGTGCTCCCAGTGCTGAAGGTGCTCCTGGACGTGATGGTGCTGCTGGTCCTAAGGTGAGTTATTAGGCATTTGAATGAATCACACACCAAGTATCAAGAACTGACCAATGCTACAAGATAATCATATTCAAATGATTTTGAAAAAAGGCTGACTTCACACCAGAGGTGGGCTGCTACCGGTTCGCACCGGTTCTCCCGAACCAGATGTTAATTTTCTGAGCAATTTGGAGAATTGGTTGTTGGAAGAAATCTTTTCCCACTTTACAGAGCTAATCCTGGAAAGGAGGTAGGAAGGAAACATTCTGGTATACCTGTATTTCTAGCCTAATCCTTATCTTAATTGCCCTGCTGCTTTAAGTGTTTTCAGAAACTGCCTCTGGGTTAAGCTTGTTACATTGTAAGCCTTATGTCCAGACTTTCTTCTGTCTGTAGACTGAGCTTCTCCGGAGTTCCCAACCACACCACCACCCCCACTTGAGTTTTTTGTGGTACTTTTATTCCTGGGGCTTGACTTTCTTAAAGATTGTTAAAGGGTTGTTTTAAGCTTTTTGGAGTATACTTCTAACATGGCTGGAACAGCTATTTATAGAAGGGTTGGCATAGCCATAGAAGAAATGGCTGAGAGGCAGGATGAAAGCTTGGCATTCTGTCTGCTTTTTTTACTGCCTTTCTGGGGGCATGTGATCTTTCCTTAAATCTGGACAATTTCCTTAGGATATCATGTGAGGCAAGTGAGACCAGCTGGTATCTTTAAGTGGTGCAAATGGATCTAAGGATTGCTTCTCCTGAGTGTGAAAGGGTGTTTTGTCAGTTCACTGAGCACAGGAGTCTCTTGTCTATGGGGATTCTTCAGTCATCCAGGTCATGTTTGTCACAAAGGTGCTTTTTTCAAGACACAACTGGACTTTCTTGGTTTCCAGAAAGTCCAGTTGCCTCTTGAAAAAGCACCTTTGGGACAGGAGTCTCTTGCATTGCTTCGGAGTGGGCAAGGCACAAGATTGCTCATTGATAATAAGTGGATCCTCCTTCCAATTTGTTTTAGTTTTCTCTCATGATAATATGGCATAGTAACATGGCACCAATTGTAGAAAGTTAGTACCCACCCCTCTCCTAGAAGAATGAAATATTTTGAGAAATATTAAAAAGAATATATTTCCCTGAATGAGAAATGGAGAAACACGTTTTCTTAGAGGGAGAAAGCAGCTCCCACTTTCCTTAATAGCCCACAGAAGATGTCAGCACTTAAGAGATAAAGAGATAGCTCTATTCATAGGCAAAAATTCTCTGCAGCAAGGTCTGAACAAAGGTAGAATGGGATTAGCCCTCACTCAAGATGTTAATTTGTCTCTTTAGCTCTGCATTTTGTAGCCCAAATATGCCCACCCACTTTCTGGAGAGTTTAAATGACCTCTCTGCTAAAGGGTTTCACTTTATGAGCAAGAGTTGGCTGCTGATAGTTACCTTTGCATTTTAACTATTTTAATTCCTCAAGGTGCTCTGGCACTCTGCCTGATTTGTAACTCCAGGTTGCAGGTATTGCTGAGGAAAAGGAAGGTATTCAGACAGAATGGTTTAGATTTTCATGACAGCTGTGACTCTTTGATCAGTGTGTATTCCCCCATTTCTAATCTAATGACTGGTATTTAGGGCAGCTTTTTGCAAGCAAAGAAGCTTTTTGTATTTTTGTACAGGTAATCCTTGATTTACAACAGTTCATTTAGTGACCATTCAAAGTTACAAGGGCACTGAAAAAAGTGACTTATGACCATTTTTCACACTTACGACTGTTGCAGCATCCCCACGGTCATGAGAGGGCGCCCCTCGTCATGACATTGAGTTGGACACGCCCACCCAGCCACACCCACCCAGCCAGTCATTAGGGCAGAGAACTGATTGTTAAAAAATTTGCAGCCCACCACTACTTCACACTGATTATGCTCTTTGATCCTCTTGTCTCCTTTTGCCATTCCCAAATAGGGTGATCGTGGTGAGAATGGCCCAGCTGGTGCTCCTGGTGCTCCTGGTGCTCCTGGTGCTCCTGGTACCCCTGGCCCTGTTGGCCCTGCTGGCAAGAACGGAGAGCGTGGTGAGAGTGTAAGTGACATTTTTTTCATTCTTATGCCATGTTTTAAATGTAGCATGCAAAACCTTTTCCAAACATCAGAGTCATCCTTTCTTGTTCCAAGAGTTGTGCTTTCATATGTACAAGAGAATATTAATTCAAAACAACTGATTTCCAACTGATTTTCATGTTCCAAAGGTGAAGCTTGCTTCTCTTATTGATAAAATTTATTTATTTATTAGTTCGATTTATATATGCCGCCCTTCTCCGGAGACTCAGGGCGGCTTACAATACATTAAGCAATAGCCTTCATACTTTTGTATATACCTGCTTAGTAGGGCTTTTTGGGGCCCCCTGAGTGGTGTTCTTATTTTATACAAAGTCAGTTTATTGCCCTCACAAACCGGGTCCTCATTTTACCTACCTCGAAAGGATGGAAAGCTGAGTCAACCTTGAGCCTGGTGAGAATTGAACTCAATGATTAATTCAATATTGAATCAATTATTGATTCTTCTCTAAATGTCCAGTTAAGACTCATAGCTGTGGAAACAAAAGAGAAACAGAAGCTATTGTTTCATTAAAAATATATTTGCTCCTTGTAAAGTAAAATATAATTCACATTCCAGAATTCTTCTTGCTTGAAAAGAAACAGTCCCATAGAATGACTGATTTCCCAAGGAAATGAATGACAAGTGGAGATACTTAACTAATGATTTTCTCTTCTCTTCTCCAGGGTCCTACTGGCCCAACTGGTCCCACTGGTCCTGTTGGTGCTCGCGGTCCTGCTGTAAGTTGGAGTTACAAAATATTTCTTTTTCTTAAAAGAAACCACATAATTTAAATGTTACTTTGGTTATTATGTTAGATGTTTTTCCAAGAGTCCTTCCATTGCACAGCACTGAATGTAGTTGAGTTTGTTGTTGTCCACATATTTGCTATTTTTGCCTTATGCTAATAAGATAACAAACAATATTTTCAGTAGCCAAAATGTCTACACAGAAATGTTATTAATAGGTTTTGCTTTGTTTGTTAAAAACTGATTTTTTAAACTTTCTTGTGGTCTATTCCCAGGGCCCACAAGGTCCGTGTGGAGACAAGGGTGAGAGTGGTGAACAAGGTGAAAGAGGCATGAAGGGACACAGAGGATTCTCTGGTCTTCAGGGTCCCCCTGGCCCCCCTGTGAGTATCTGTAATTGACAAAGAACAAGATTCAACTCTATGTTTCTGCAATCTTTTTTAGCTCTAGTTGGTTAAAAAAGGGGAGGGATACATCATGGGTTCTATGTTAGTCCATTATGTTAGTCAATTTCCATGTCAATCCCTTTGTCTTAAAATTTCAGATCTGAATTCATGTGTAATTTATTACAATGTAGACTTTTTAAAAAACACAGATTGTGTAGTTGTTCATGCTCATAGTTTAGAAAAGAGTATTCTGATTGTCAGAAGAATAATTTGGGGTTCCAACTTGAGCTGGGGTTGCACAAGAATAAATAAAAGTGAAATCCAGACAGCTGTCAGGAAAGGAGAATTATTTATTCCCCAAAGAGGTTTGCCTTAGGGGCAGCTGTAGAGATGTGCAGAGGGGCAGCTGCAGAGCTGCAGGGCCAGGGTATCTACGAGACCGCCTGCTGTTACCGATAACCTCCCACCGGCCAATACGCTCTCACAGAGAGGGCCTCCTCAGGGTGCCGTCGGCCAAGCAATGCCAGCTGGCGGCCCCCAGGGGGAGAGCCTTCTCAGTGGGGGCACCCGCCCTGTGGAATAAGCTACCTCCCGAAATACGACTGATCCCGGACCTCCGGACCTTCCGTAAGGCCCTGAAGACATATTTATTCCATCAAGCGGGCCTAGCCTAAATACATTTTTTACTGGGATTTTAAATTTTATAGGATTCGGGGTTTTAAATTGGGAGGCCGATCAATTTAATGCATTTTTAAATTATCTTAACTTTTGTATTTATGTATCTTAATTTCGGCTGTTCACCGCCCTGAGTCCCATTTGGGAGAAGGGCGGTATACAAATTAAATAAATAAATAAATAAACAAACAAACAAATAAATAAATAAATGTTAGATTTTTAATTGTCTATGGGTTTTAGTTGGGATGTTTTAAATTTTGGGCCAAAGTTGTGTAATTCTTCTATATATTTTTAAATTTTGTATTGGAATGTTTTTTATTTTGGCTGTGCACCGCCCTGAGTCCAGCAGGAGAAGGGCGGTATACAAATTTAATAAAATAAATAAATAAATAAATAAATAAAATGAGGCACAGAAGGGTTGTTTCATAGGGGAGCTTGTCTTGGGTGTGGAAGTGTGTACATGCTGATTCTATGGTGACACTTGAGGGGTGTGTGCGTGTGTACGTATTGACCCCAGAGAGAAGGGGTTGATGTGGATTGAGTCTCTTTGTTTGAACTGTGTTATAATTATGTTTACATTGTGTTGAGTTTTGTATGTTTGCTTGTGTGTATTTACAATTTGAAATAAGTGTTTGATTAATTTTTATGTTTGTGTAAGTTTAAAGGATTTCAGAGGCTGTTGATCAGTAACTTTGTGGCGACCTGGGTTAGTTAATATGAGATTCCTCATATAATATTTCTAAGAGTTATATAAATTTATAAGTTCTTCCCACACAATTCAAACAAATTTCCTGATGAGAACCCAAATATCTTATTAAAGAGTTTAACTCAATGTTGTCATTTTGTAGAAAATGATTAAATGGAACCTCCAATGTTTAGAACGTAGATAGGTTTCTGAGCACAGACAGCAAGGAAGGGCTGTACATTTTTCTGCTTTGGATATGAGTTCTCAAGTGAGCTGCATTTGTAATATACAAAAACTACAATTTGTTTCTAAAAGGAATTGCTGCCTTTTAAAATCATTTTGATTTTAAAACTACTTCTACAAGCTGTCCTATAGGGACATCAGCTTTTGAACAATACCAGAACTACCTGCCCTCATCAACTATTCTTCTTTACAAATCAATTTACAAATTAATAAATTCAAATTTACCAATTTGAAGTCTACACAAGTAGGATTGTTTCTGAGACCAGTATAGTGCAGTAGGCCTCAAAACGTCTTGCATATTATATTTTCTGATAATAGAAGACACAAGTAGAAGACACAAGTTTAAGGCCACCCAATTGGTAGAGAAATACAGACTTTCAAAAACATCAACATTTGGTTAATATGTTTTCCCTTCATGCAGAAAAGCATTCCTCCATAGTGTGATGTATTCAAACATTTATTTAGGTGACCACAAAGACTGTATACAGACAAATAGATATGTACATACATCCATGTACACTGCGTATGTATTGATTCCCTGAGTCCATGAGAGAAGCTGTGTATTCTCAACATTTGCCAGAGTGTGAGAGATATTATGGGCCATTAGGAAGCCCAACATTTCTTATTAATCATTATGAGACACACTTCACTAATTTTTAAGCCACTCTTAAGGTCAGGACTTCAGCTTTCTCGCTTGTCATTGTATTAGGATAACCAGATGTCCATCTAGATGATTTAGTAATTGACAGTTTCTTCTCTGGTATAGGGCTCTCCTGGTGAACAAGGTCCCTCTGGTGCTTCTGGCTCTGCTGGTCCAAGAGTAAGTACAATTATTCTGTAACACTATCTGGTGTGTTATAATTGTCCAGGATGAATAAGGGAACTCTGAAAACAACCTGAAATATCTTGAATTTGATCAAGGAAAGAATAAATTATTGCAAGATGAGGATAACATAAAACTCTAGTACAGCCACTTGAGAAAAAATGAGACTGTAATTTTGTTGATTCAAATGTCAGAAATTTATTTCTGTGTTGAATTAGATTCTAATGCTCTGCAAATATACAGGTATTATGTCAGGAGAAAAGAGATACATCATGTTATAAAATGAGACTCGGATGTGTCAATACCATTATTTTAGCTTTTTTGCTTTCCATCTTATGCCAAATGCTTACTAATAATGTATTTTCTCTTCTTGACAGGGTTCCCCTGGATCTTCTGGTTCCCCTGGCAAAGATGGTCTGAATGGTCTCCCTGGTCCCATTGGCCCACCTGGACCCTGTGGTCGTACTGGTGATGTTGGCCCTGCTGTATGTAATAATTCTAGAAATATCATAACTGACCTACAGTGAGTTGAAAAGATCTTTGTCTTTAATTCTTATTCTTCTCCTCATATTCCTCCTGCAGGGTCCTCCTGGACCACCTGGTCCCCCAGGCCCACCTAGTGGTGGCTTTGACTTCAACTTCCTGCCCCAACCTCTTCAGGAGAAAGCTCATGATGGTGGCCACTACTACAGAGCTGATGATGCTAATGTAATGCGTGACCGTGACCTGGAAATTGACACTACCCTCAAGAGCCTTTCATTCCAGATTGAGAACATCCATAGCCCTGAAGGAACCCAGCCCGTAGTTGCCGTGACCTGAAAATATGCCATGGAGACTGGAAGAGTGGTAAGTGCAGAAAAAGTCCTAGAACTCCTAGAACAGAGGTGTCAAACTGGCGGCCTGCGAGCCAGATGTGTCACACGCAGGCCACGCCCACCCCACTCCACAAAGGCAAAAAATGTTGCAATATGTCACGATACATCACGTGACGCGATCAAGTTTGACACCCATGTTCTAGAACAGTATTTACTGCTATGAATGATCCTTGCATCTGAACGTGTTGCTTTGTGCTGTCAGAATTGCTGTTCTTTGTTTTTGCGCTGCTGTTCTTTTTCTTGCATGCTTTCATAACTAGTTATTCACAACATAGCTATTGACTCACCAGGGATCAGGAAAAAATTATTTCTTTGAGCAGAATATTCAGCAATTTCACAGAAATATTAATTCTATTAAGAAGGTTTTCTTTCTACAGAGTATGATCTGTATTTGTTTTAGTGAGGTTCTCTTTCCAGGAGAGTTACAATGAATTAACAACTCTTACCTATTTCCTGCCTGTTCCAACTCTTAAAAGAAAAGTGACTTAAGTTAGAATGTTCTTTCTTCTGTTGATTAATAATACTGGAAAATGATGCAAAAAAATCTATTTTTATTGCACATGGTCATGCCTCTGCCTATAATCCTTAGGCCCATTATTTTCAAAGATGCATATTTGCATGCATCATTTTCATAAAAGGATATTCCCCACCATCACCACTACCACCATCAAATGTTGAATATATTTTAGGAGATGGAGAGGCCACTTGGACAGTTTTTGAGAACAAAGAACCCATAGCATGGGAAGATGCTATAGAGAGGAAGGAACAGGGAAAAGATAGTTAGCCCGTCAGTCCTCTTTAGAGGCTGAAATAAATGATAATTGTCTCTCTTCCAAGATCATTGTCAGTCAAATTACTCATTTATTTTTTTATCATAAATAGGCATGTATTGGATTGACCCCAACCAAGGCTGCAATCTGGATGCCATCAAAGTCTACTGTAATATGGAGATTGGAGAGAGTTGTGACTACCCAATTCAGGCCACTATTTCTCGGAAGAACTGGTACATTAGCAAGAACCCTAAGGAGAAGAAACATGTCTGGTTTGGAGAGGCTATGACTGATGCTTTCCAGGTGAGACAGGGCAGATTAAGCAACAAGTTGTTTCTAGATGTTGCTGAGTTTTTTTCTACAGAAGATGAGGTAAATGCTATTTCACCTTTTATTTTTCTTTTGGTAGTTTGAATATGGTATTGAGGGATCCAACCCAGCTGATGTTGCCATCCAACTGACCTTCTTGCGCCTTATGTCCACTGAGGCTTCCCAGAACATCACCTACCACTGCAAGAACAGTGTATCTTACATGGACCAACAGACTGGAAACCTGAAGAAGGCTCTGCTTCTCCAGGGCTCTAACAAAATTGAGATCAGAGCAGAGGGCAACAGCCGTTTCACCTATGGAGTCATTGAGGATGGCTGCACAGTGAGTCTTTGAGTCCTTTAGATGTGGCAGCTGGCTTGAAGCAAAACACAGGGACATCACTTGCTTTTTAAAATTGTCCTAGACTTAGGCAGAAATATCTGAATATGTTATATACTGTTGTATGTGTGGGAAGCAGTGGTGGGTTGCCCCCGGTTCGGACCGATTCTATAGAACTGGTAGTAAAACCAGCAGGAGGCTCTGCCCACTGACCCTGACGTCATCAGAAGCGATCTGTGCAGGCGTGAGCGAAGAGAGCTCGCGCGTGCGATCCTGATGCGAACCGGTAGTAAAGGTAAGTAGAACCCACCCCTGGTGGGAAGGACATTTTTCCTCTCCCTACATCAAGTTACTAAAGCTTTTGCCATGTTCTCAATCCAGGATTAATACCTAGGAAGATCTTAGATTTAAAAGTCAGAAAATATGTAACAATCAAGTCAAAGACTGGAAAATAATGAGTCTTTTCTGAATAAAATAGGAGGAGGAACGAGTATTGGGTATGTTTGCCACCTTGAGTTATTGATAAAAATAATAAGGGTGGGATAAAAAATCTAAAAAAAAGATATCTCCTCCATTTAGATCTTTGCAGAATAGCAAAATGTCCACACTTGTAGCTAAGTCTCGACCAAGATTCTTAGGGCTGGGAGCTGATATGCAGTTGAAAGTTAAAGAATAGAGCAAGATGAGAAGACTTGATGATTCCCCTGACCATTTCAAATTTAAGAGATTTAAATTTCAAAGCTCCAGTTGTTTTATGGCCCAGATCGCTAGATGATATTTTACTTATACCAAGAAACCTGAGAAAACATATACAGCATTTGTAATTTCATCCCATTTTAATTTCCTTTACAGAGTTACACCAACAGTTGGGAAAAGACAGTCATTGAATATAAGACAACAAAAACTTCCCGGTTGCCCATCATTGATGTGGCTCCCATGGACATTGGTGCTCCAGACCAGGAATTTGGCTTTGATGTTGGACCAGTCTGCTACTTGTAAATCCCAAAGGATACCTGAGTTTTAAAAATAAAATAAAAAACAGCCACAAAACAAGGAAATTTCACATGGACTTAAATTTGTGTCTTTTTCTATCCATCATCTCTAAAACTATTTTTGTTTCCATAAAAAAAACCCCAAAGCATTAAACCAAAATAATAAAAATAAGACTTTTGAAAAATAATTAAGGAAGTGCATCCATTTGCTTGACTTTTTTTTAATTAAAACCACCAAAGACAGAATGGCTTGATTTTACTTTCTTCATTATTTAAATCATCTAATACCTTGTGATCACTCATTCCAAATAAATATATAGAGATACCATACAAAATGATAAAAATCAGTACCAACTAAGGAACACCTGAATATTAACTATGGGGGGGGGGGGTTTGTGTTTCCAAAACAACAAAAAAGCAATGCTAAACTTGTGGTACAGCCTGCCCATAACTTCTTCCTAATTATTATAAATTTACCCTTTAACCTGGAGGTGAAAAAACCCCCCAACATTTCCCTATAAGCCCGCTTTCTCTACTGGCAATTTTACATTTTTTAAATTTGTTTTTATACAGAGCAATACCACAGAAAAGATTATTCTTTCAGCCATTGTACGTGTACATTTTTCCTGTTTTGTTCAGCAATAGAAAGGAATTTGATTAACCTTAAATATAGGTGTGACAGTGAGTGATTTTAAACACAAATACCAATTTGGACAAGTGTTAACAGCAAATAATGCCTGGTGTACCTGCAAAAAAGGTTGGAGGTTATTTTTTAAAAAACAGGTAGAGAAAATAAGTTTAAGAGCTACAAATATGTTGTCAGTGAACAAGTGAAGAAATATAAATGGCTAATACAGAAAGCAGAGGAAATTTAATGTTAAACGTATATTATTCTTGTATGGACAGTTACCTCACAATTGTGATTTCCAAGTTCTTTGGGGTAGTTTTGGAGTTTTCTTCAATGTGATCACCAGGTTGTGGGGGAGCAGGGAACAAGGCAGATTTCCAAGTTTACTGAAAGGTGCTAACTGCATTTACTTTTACTTTTATTCTTTTAGTCTGCTATGTTAATAATGTTCGGATCACATGGAATTATTTTTGAAGTGGTGAAACTATATCTATATTCTATTGCTAAGAGTGCCCTGTTTGATGTTATAGAAATTAAAGTATTAGAAGGGGGGAAAGTAGAATTAATTTCATGCTGCCCAAAGATACTTATGAATTTTCAAAAGGTGCTAATTTTCTTAACAAGCAAAAAAAATCCAGGATGACAAAAAATTATAATTAAACATTGCTACAAGCTATCAAGGTCTGAACATTTTCTGTTATTCTCTTGTAAAGCAGGTGGATTCCCTTTTTTTAATTTTATTTTTATTTATTTATTTTAGATTTCTATACCGCCCTTCTCCCTGGGGACTCAGGGCGGTGTACAGCCAAGTAAAAACACACAATATAAACATTAAGAACAAATTAAAAAGAATATCTAAATTGGCTCCAAAATTTAAAAAACACCCCAATTTAAAATTACTTAAAAGGCTTTGCTTAGGCCAGCCCGGCTTGTTGGAAAAAAAATGTTTTAAGGGCACGGCGGAAGGCACGGAGGTCATGGATTCTTCTTATCTCAGGGGGCAACTGATTCCAGAGGGTGGGGGCCCCCACAGAGAAGGCCCTCCCCCTGGGGGTCACCAGCCTGCATTGCTTGGCTGATGGCACCCCGAGGAGACCCTCTCTGTGGGAGCGCACGGGTCGATGGGAGGTCGTCGGTGGCAGAAGGCGGTCTTGTAGATAACTGGGCCCTATGCCATGGAGCGCTTTAAAGGTGGTAACCAACACCTTGAAGCGCACCCGGAAGACCACTGGGAGCCAGTGCAGCTCGCGCAGGAGCGGTGTTATGCGGGAGCGCCATGTAGCCCCCGTAATTACCCGCGTGGCCACATTCTGGACCAGTTGGAGCCTCCGGGTGCTCCTCAAGGGGAGCCCCATGTAGAGAGTGTTACAGTAGTCCAGGCGAGAGGTAACGAGGGCATGAGTGACCGTGCACACGGAATCCCGATCAAGAAAGGGGCGCAACTGGCGAATCAGGCGTACCTGATAAAAGGTCCCCCTGGCTACAGCTGTCAGATGTTTCTCTAAGGACAGCTGCGTATCCAGGAGGACTCCCAGATTGCGCGCCCTCTCCACGGGGGCCAAAGACTCGCCCCCGATAGTCAGCGATGGCGTCAGCTGGCTATATCGGGATGCTGGGAACCACAGCCACTCAGTCTTGGAGGGGTTGAGCTTGAGCTTGTTCCTCCCCATCCAGATCCGTACAGCTTCCAGGCACTGGGACATCACTTCAAGGGCATCGTTGGGGTGGTCTGGGGTGGAGATGTACAGCTGGGTGTCGTCAGCGTACTGATGGTATCTCACCCCAAAACCACGGATGAACTCACCCAGCGGTTTCACATAAATGTTGAACAGAAGGGGCGAGAGGACCGACCCTTGTGGCACTCCACAAATGAGAGGCCTCGAGGTCGACCTCTGCCCCCCTGTCAACACAGGTTGGAGACAGGACGATAGTTAGCCAATACTGCCGGGTCCAGGGAGGGCTTCTTGAGGAGAGGCCTCACCACCGCCTCTTTCAAGGCGGCGGGGAAGTGACCCTCACTCAACGAAGCGTTAATAATTCCCTGGAGCCAGCCTCGTGTAACCTCCCGGGAAGCCAGTACTAACCAGGAGGGACACGGGTCCAATAAACATGTGGTCGCATTAAGTCTCCCCAAAATCCTGTCCACGTCATCCAGAGTCACAAGGTCAAACTCCTCCCAGATAACGCTCTCAAGACTATTCCTCGTCATCCTGCCCGGATCTACCCAGTCAGAGTCCAAATCCCGTCGGATCTGAGCGATTTTGTCATACAGATATCGTCCGAAATTCTCAGCCCTGCCCTCCAGGGGGTCCTCCCGCACTCCCAGTTGAAGCAGGGAGCGGGTCACCCTGAACAGGGCCGCCGGACGATTCTCTGATGACGCAATAAGAGCGGAAAAGTACTTAGACTTTGCCGCTTTTATCGCCACTAGGTAGGTTTTAATATGCAACCTTACCAGTGTTCGATCAGATTCAGCGAGACTGGCCCTCCAACCGCTCTCCAGGCGTCTTTTCCGGCGCTTCATCTCCCTCAGCTCCTCAGTAAACCAAGGGGCCGTGAGGGATCGGCACCGGGTCAGAGGCCGCAGAGGCACGACTCGGTCTAAGGCCCCGCTAGCGGCCCGATCCCAGGCCGCCACCAGGTCCCCGACTGAGTCGTGTGCCAGAACCTCAGGAAATGGCCCAAGCTCCATCTGGAATCTATCAGAATCCATCAGGCATCTGGGACGAACCCATCTTATAGGCTCCGCCTCCCTGCGGCGGGGTGCAGCAGTTTGAAGATCTAGGCGAAGGAGCGAGTGGTCTGACCATGACAAGGGTTCCATGTCTATATCCCCCATAACAGACCCACTCAGCCACTGGCCAGAGACAAAAATCAAGTCCAGAGTGTGACCCCCTCTGTGAGCGGGGCCATGAACTAACTGGGTCAGGTCCATGGCCGTCATGGAAGCCATGAACTCCCGAGCTATCTCAGACGTCTCACCAACGGATGGCAGATTGAAATCACCCATAACCATAAGCCTGGGTG
Source organism: Ptyas mucosa (assembly GCA_012654045.1). Classification (NCBI taxonomy): domain Eukaryota; kingdom Metazoa; phylum Chordata; class Lepidosauria; order Squamata; family Colubridae; genus Ptyas; species Ptyas mucosa. The sequence goes on from WNWU01012582.1 coordinate 68,546, forward strand.
TATCAACTGCCACCGCGGCTATCATGTCGAGGAGTTCGGGCAGGGCCGTTGCCACGCGGCAGGGAGCCAGGTACGTAAGCAACAGGCCCATCTGAACCCCAAGGCCCCATCTCACAAAGAGGGTCTCACATCCGGCAATCTGTGGCACAGTGGATTCCCTCACACCGAGATCTTCTTTAAGAACGTGGAGGTTCCGCCCGCGCCTCCCTTGGGCCCTCGGCTGATGGAACGCTCTGAAACCCGGTGGGCATATCTCAACCAGGGGGACCCCTCCCTCCGGGCCCAACCAAGTCTCAGTAATAGCTGCCAGGTCCGCTCCCCCCTCCTGTATAAGATCATAAATGAGGGGACTTCCGGTGGGATTGCGACATCGCCGGATGCTTCTTTTTGAAGCGCCAACCCAGGGCTCCGTAGAACCGCAAGAACAGCGACTATCAGCTGTCTTGCGGTTTGGAAACTTTCCTCCTGGTAAGAGGGGGGAAAGTGAGTAGACGGGTGGGGTAGAGCTCCCTGAGAGTGCCAGATTTTTCCTATAATCTGGCGCTCGAAGATGAGAGCTCCCCGTTAAGCCTGTCAGTACTCCGGACCCTGGATGTCTCTGC
>WNWU01012582.1:74147-88303 GCA_012654045.1 Ptyas mucosa
AGAATATGAAGACATCTGTTTAATAGGGGATTATAATGCAATAGTAATCGCAAACAAGGATTACAAAACTGACAAAAAAAAAAAGGAAACACTCCCAAAAGAAATTTTTAATATGGCGGAAGAATTAAATTTGAGAGATGTATGGAGTGAAATGCATGAAGGAGAGGCTCAATATACTTTTTACTCCCACCCACATAATTCATGGTCAAGACTGGATATGGCCTGGATGACCCCAAATACCCAAACAGCGGTAGAAAAAATCGAGATAGGCACTAACCAATGGGCAGATCATAATCCATTATTCATAAATTGGAAAGGGGAAAGGAGGTATAGGAGATGGACGATGAACCAAAGAATATGTAAAGAAAAAGAATTTAATTTGATGTTAGAAAAGGAAGTAAAAATATTTTTTCAGATAAATAAAAAAAAGGAAACCTCCTTACAAAATACATGGGATACTTTAAAAGCATATATAAGGGGCTTGGTAATTGCGTATATGGGGAAGAAAAATAAATAGAAGAAACAACAATTAGACAAACTAGAGAAAGACTTAAAACAAATAGAACAAAAATTGCAGAAGGAACCCCACGATAAAACAATAAAAGAAGAATGGAAAATTACTAAACATAAATTGAATTTGATCGAAACAAAATTATTTTGAATACGCAAACAAAACAGGTAGATGGTTAGCCTATAAATTGAAGAAAGAAAGGAATAAAAGAATGATACATCAATTGAGGGACGAGAAAGGGGAAATCCAATACAATAGAGAGGCCAAAAAAGAAATTATTAAGAAATTCTATGAGAACTTATATAAACAAGAAGTAAAAGAAGAAAAGATAAAACAGTATATAGAAAAAGCTGAAATGCCAAAAATTATAGAAGAGCAAAGAGAAATTCTCAACAGGCCAATAACTAAATTAGAATTAGATGAAGTACTGAAAAAACAAAAAAATAACAAAACACCAGGACCCGACAGGCTACCGGTAAAAGTATATAAAACAATGTAAGAAGCACTGGGAGAAAATATGTTGATGCTATATAATGAAGCCATCGAGAAATGAAGCCATCGAGAAATGAAGCCAAGATACCAAAGACATAGACAGAAGTAATAATTACAATTATTCCAAAAGAAGACACTGATCTCCAGCAAATTCAAAACTATAGACCTATCTCATTACTGAACACCGACTACAAAATATTTGCAGCAATTCTGGCCGAAAGAATCAAATTAGTACTAAATACATATATACACCCAGACCAAAATGGATTTCTGCCGGGACGCCAAATCAAAAATAACCTGAGAATAATACTTAATACTTTAGAACACTATGAATCACATCCGGAGAAACATGCTTCGTTGGTTTTCCTTGACGCTCAAAAAGCTTTTGACAATCAAAATTGGAAATTTATGATTAGACAGTTACAAAATATGCAAATTGGGGAAAAGCTTGAAAAAATTATACAAGAAATCTATACCAACCAATCAGCAAAGATAATTATGAACGATGACATAACAGATAAATTTAATATAACAAAAGGAGTCAGACAAGGTTGCCCACGCTCTCCTTTACTGTACATTCTATCATTGGAAACTCTGCTGAAAAAAGTTAGAGAAGATCAAGGAATTGAAGGTTTAAAGATCCATAAAGAAGAATACAAAGTTCAGGCCTTTGCTGATGACCTAGTGTTTGTAACAGAAAATCCTATGGAATCAATACCAAATCTGTTTCAAAAAATAGAAGAATTTGGAGAAGTGGCCGGATTAAAAATCAATAAAAGCTAATCGAAATTAATTGTAAAAAATCTTACAAAAAATCAAGAAAAAGAATTAACAGATAGTATACAAATTCAAACAACGAAAAAAATAAAATATCTAGGAATCTGGTTGTCCACAAGAACTTCAGCAATAAAGGAAAATAATTATGATAAATTAATAGAACAAACAAGGAAGGACTTAGAAAAATGGAAAAATTTACACATCTCACTTCTAGGAAGAATTTCGGCCATTAAAATGACCATATTGCCTAAATTTTTATACCTGTTTCAGGTTACTCCAATAAAAATAGACAAATCATTCTTTGAAAATTTGAATAAAATGACATCTAAATTTATATGGCAAGGGAAAAGGCCACGAATAAAATTCAAGCTGTTTCAGGATACAAAAGATAAAGGAGGAGCTGCACTTCCAGACTGGGAGACATATTACCAAGCAGCAGTATTGTCTTGGGTCAAAGACTGGATAGAACTAAGTAACCCTAGAATTTTAACAATTGAGGGACACGAACTCCAAATTGGCTGGCACTTCTTTATGTGGGATGAAAAATACAAAACACACTCATATTTCAAAAGGCATACAATAAGAAACTCATTATTACAAATTTGGCTTAAAACTAAAAATCAGCATTATATGAAAATACCAACTTGGTTATCACCGGTAGAAGCAATTAGACACCCAAACTTAACAGATAAGACAAAAATAATTAGATATAAAGATTTAATTGACTACCAAGGTAAATTGAAGACAAAGCAACAATTGGAGACAGATCTAGATAGAGAAATAGATTGGTGGACTCAAATACAATCCAAATATAGAGAACACATAAAAATATATGAAATTCAGAAACAAAAACAAGAAATAGATAAAATTATATTAGATTCAGAAAACAAATTAATTAGTAGAATTTACAAATATTTACAAGCCTTTGCGGATGTTAATAGTGCTCATCCTAGAAAAACCGCTACAATCAGGACTGAAATTACTGACCAAAATACAGCGATATGGAGAAGTAGCGGGCCTGAAAATTAGCAAACAAAAAAACTAAATTTTAACAAAGAATCTCACCAAACAGCAAGAAAAAGATTTGGAAAATATGCTAGGGATACAAACAGCAAAGAAAGTTAAATACCTAGGGGTGTGGCTTACCAATAGAATATCAACGCTGAAGGAAGACAATTATACTAAATTGGCTAAACAGGTAGAAAAAGATTTGGAAAGTTGGACAAAACTCCAATTATCTCTCCTAGGCAAAATCGCCACTATCAAAATGAATATTCTCCCAAGAGCGTTATACCTATTTAGGGTGATACCAGTAAATCCGGGCAGAACATACTTCAAAGATTTGAACAGGATGATATCAAAATTTATCTGGCAGAAAAAAAAGGCAAGAATCAAATTAAAGCACTTACAGAACAAAAGAGAGAGAGGAGGAATGGGACTCTCCGATTGGCAGATTTATTATAAAGCGTCAGTACTAACATGGATAAAAGATTGGATTGAACTCAAAAACAGACAAACATTAACACTGGAAGGTTTTGACCTGACAACGGGATGGCATGCATACTTATGGGAAGAGAAAATCACAAAACAAGAACAATTCCGTAGACACATCGTGAGAGACACCCTGCTCAAAACCTGGAATGAAATCAGAAAGAACCACTATGACAAGATCCCATGGTGGATCTCTACAATGGAAGCACAAATCTATCCAAACACAATGGACGCAAATAAAATGAAAACATACCAGGATCTATTGAATGAAGAAGGGAAACTAAAAACAATAGAAGAATTAAGAACCCAAGGTGTAGAAATGGACTGGTGGCCATACTTACAATTAAAATCGAGATACAAAACAGATATAGAAAAATTCGGAATCCAAAAAGAATTAAATCAAATAGACAAAATTTTACTGGGCCCCAACGAGAAATTAATAACAAAAATGTATAATTTTTTATTGGCATATAAACTAGAAGAAGAAACAGTTAAAGAAACCATGATCACGTGGGCGACGAATTTTGGATACCCTATAGAATTAAATAAATGGGAAAAACTATGGAAAACCAACAACAAATTAACACTATCGGTTCCGTACAAAGAAAATGCCTACAAGATGTTCTATAGATGGCACCTCCCACCGGCGCGGATATCTAAAATGTTTTCCAATACGTTGTCACTCTGCTGGAAATGTAAAGCACAAAAAGGGACATACTACCACATGTGGTGGTCGTGTCCCAAAGCTAAACAATTCTGGAACACCATTAAAACTCAATTGGAAGAAATCATAACTCAAAAAGTACCATTAAAACCGGAAACATACCTATTAGGCATACTTACACGTAATTACAAAAAAGAAACAACATATCTAATCACACACATTTTGACTGCGTCAAGGATCACCTATGCACAATATTGGAAATCAGAAGAAGTCCCAACACAAGACAGAATAATATCCAAAATCATGGAATGTGCTGAGATGGACAGACTCATCAAGGAAATTCAAGGAAAGGAAGAATCCGACTACTATCTGGTTTGGCAAAGGTGATATCAATGGTTGGAGATAAAGAAACAAAACAAAAAATAGGATCCTAAAAGACCAAAGTAAAATCCTGTACCAAACGAGGTATAACAACAAATAACTAGAGTTCAGTAAAATAATATCGTTATATAAGGTAAGAGAAGGAATACATATTAAGGAACATAGGTTATAGATGTCATAAGAAATCAGACATTACGTTTAGATGTCATTATTGTGATGCATGTTGTGTACTGTTTTACTTGTATCTGTATGTGTATATGTATGTTTTGTGTGTAATAAAAAAAACAAATTTCTTTTACATTATAAAATGGAAGAAGAGACAGTTAAGGAAACGATGATTAAATGGGCTCAAAACATTAAACATACAATAAATTTGGAAAAATGGGAAAAATTTTGGCAAGTAAATATAAAATTAACAAGAGCAGTGGCGTACAAGGAAAACCAACTGAAAATGTTTTATAGGTGGCACATGTCTCCAACCAGACTGGCAAAAATACAACCCAGAAATAGCTCGATCTGCTGGAAATGTAAGAAGACACAGGGAACTTTTTATCATTTATGGTGGACATGCCCGGCAGCAAAAAAAATTGGTCCAATATCAAAAAATGGCTGGAACAAATAACAGAAACACAGATAGATAAAGAACCAGAAACATTTTTATTAGGAATCTTTAATAAATCATACCCGAAAGATATCAGATATCTCACAATTCACATACTAACAGCTGCAAGAATAATATATGCAAAAAACTGGAAGCAAGAACGAACCCCAAACGAAACAGACTTAATAGAAAAAATTCTAGAATGTGCTGAAATGGACAGGTTAACCAAAGAAATACAAGAAAGAGAAGAATCAGACTACTACAAAATATGGACTAAATGGTATAATTGGTTAAAAATTAGAAACAAACAAAAAACTTAAGAGGGCAAATATTACCGGTATAGAAAATGTTATTAGATTAAGGAGAGGTAAAGAAATGTACATTAAGTAGAATGTCACTTTGAAATAATGCTTAAGAATGAAACATATTTTTTTTTGTTTATCTGTTGTATAAATGTTTGTTGTGTGTAGGTGATGTCATGTTATGTTGTTTTTTTAATATTTATACTCTAATAAAATTTATTTTTTAAAAATAGAAACTTTACAAATTGTAAATCACTTTGAGATGTTTTACTTGGAATTAGTATAGAAAGAATTTAAATAAATAAATGCATACATGCATATCATCCTTATTTCCACCATGACATCACACCAATTCATGTACTGTCTTTTGTTCTTGAAAAATTTCTTCTTTCCCTTTTCAAGAGTCTAATCAAGTCCTACCCAGCCTTTCCTTTTTCTTCTAATACCTTTCAGATCATTCACTCAGAATAACAGAATAACAGAGTTGGAAGGGACCTTGGAAGTCTTCTAGTCCAACCCCCTGCTCAAGCAGGAGACTCTATACTATTCTTGACAAATGGCTGTCCAATGTCTTCTTGCAAACCTCCAGTGATGGAGCACCCACAATGTCTGGAAGCAAGTTGTTCCACTGATTAATTGTTCTAATTGTAAGGAAAGTACTCCTTAGTTCTAGGTTGCTTCTCTCCTTGATTAGTTTCCATCCATTGCTTCTTGTTCTGCCTTCAGGTGCTTTGGAGAATAGGTTGACCCCCCTCTTCCTTGTAGCAGCCCCTTAGATATTGGAAAACAAGTCACCTCTAGCCCTTCTTTTAATTAAACTAGACATACCCAATTCCTGCAACCTGTCAACTCGCAAAGCATTCCAGACCTGCTCTTGAGTTGCCATAGGCAGGGGGATGGGGGATGGGGGATGGGGGATGGGGAATCGAACATCGCAGCTGCATTGAGGAACTTGCACTTCAGTCAAAACAAAACACATTCCAGCCGGCCACGTCAAGGTCATATCCACACAGACCCACAGTGGCCAGAGGGAGGGGCCTCTACAACCCATGAAATTGCTTCATTGGAGAATGTGACTGATGACACACCTTGGGGGGAGGGGGAAACAGGGTCAGCGCCAGGATGCAAATTAAGTGAGTTTTAGAGTTGGCTTCACTTGGTCCGTGCCGACATGAAGCTCCTAATAAATAACTGGATTTCTTTTGAAGCTTGGCTTGAGGCTCATGATTTAATTAGGGCATTGTTCAGAACCCTGACAGCAAGCCAACTCTCTCAAAACTAATCAAAACGACCGGGACTCCTGAGCCCCAGGCTTTCCAGTCGCTCCCCGACACCTGCGGTGTGTGGAGAGAAACTCAGACTACCATGGCAGAGGGTGGACTATCCGAAGAGAGCCTGCTCCAGGTGACCCAGAAAGAGGCAGAACTTGCCTCCACCCAGGGACTTCCAGGACCCAGCAGCCCAATCGGAACTGGACTGCAGCCCTCCCTGACCATCAAAGCCGAGACAGCCAAGATGCCCATCCCAGCAACTGAAACAAAAAGGGATGAGTATTGGTAGAAAAAAGCCCCTAAAGCAGCTGAGGTTGAGTTCCCCCACCCTAGCACCCAGGGCTGGGGAAAACCCCTGTAAAAGCTAGGAAGAGTGTAATGGATGTGGGACTGGGAACAGGCCAGACTCCCAAAAACTCTGATGGAACCCTTGAGGGGATCCTTAGAACAGCTGAGGGAGGAATTTGACCAAGCCACCCTTTGTGATGAGGGGCCGTCATGCTTCCCAAAAGAGAGGGGGTTACAACTGAGCCCTTTGAAGTGAGGAGACGCAAGCGGGAACTCAGCCCCCCTTCTCCACCCACCAGAAGGAGAATGAGCCCAAGGCTGCAGCCGGTGCCTCCCCACACAACAGGCAAGCTGCCCAAGACACAAGGCCCCTCCCCTCTCTATGAACTAGAGCCGAGGGAGACCGCCAAACACACCAAGCACAGGCATACGGGGGCCAACACGATAGCAATAGCAATAGCACTTAGACTTATATAGTGCTTTTACAGCCCTCTCTAAGTGGTTTACAGAGTCAGCATATTTGTTCTGTCCCCGTTTCACACACGCACACCAGCAGTCAACCAAGAGTTAAAATAAACCAGCAGACAAGAATTTCCTTTGATAACAGAATTGGCAGCAACCCAGTGGCTGCTTGCCAAAAGTTTTTACTTACAAAGGGAGGTTTTTCTCCTCCGTCCGAAACATCAAAGTAAGTCCACAAAATCCAAAGAATAGTCAAGTCCAGTCCAAAAATCAATCCAAGCAGAGCATATAACAAAGTTCCAGAAATGCAGAATGACTTGCTAGCTTTCAGTTTGGTTCGTCACAAGGCTTGACTGGCCACCACACCCCCTTTTATCCCCTGTGGGGTGTGGTCCAGTGACTCAGCTTAATCTCTGGCACGCCTCTTCCTCTGCTGCATGCGCTTATCTCTGCAACGCTGTCGGGGGTCCAGCCAAGACTCATCTCCGCTGTCCAACTGCGGCTGCTCCGAAGTGCCTGGCCCCTGGCCTATCTCTTGGCCTTCAGAGGACACCTGAGGCATTGCCAGAGAGGAGGGTCCTGGAGAAGGAGGCCTTGCCAACTCCTCTTCTTCACTTTCGGAGTCTTCTCCCTCTGATAAGACAGGCTCAGGGGTCGGAGTCACAACACTATTGCCCGCAACAAACTGGGTCCTGATGAGGGAGGAGCAGTGCTGAATGAACTGCCCCGATTCAGGGGGAAATTCGATGGGGACTCAGACCAGCTGGCTCTATTCCTTGACTCGGCTGGAGTCCACCTAGAGCGCTACGGACACCTCTACCCATCCCACAGAGCCATGGTGAATACCATTGCCGAGGGGCTAGAGCAGTGGTTCCGAATGTGGGGCCCATGCCCCACAGGAGGACAATTTGATTTTTAATGGGGGCAATTGGAACCTTGTTTAAACCAAGTTAATGGCCTTTTAGGCTTCCTCCACGTGAGTATGAGTTCACTTTTTGACTAGTAAGAATTATATGTCACGGGGGGGGGGGGCATCAGGATTTTAGAGATGCTTAGGTGGGGCATGGCCAAAAAAAGGTTGGGAACCACTGGGCTAGAGGGAGAAGCAAAGGAATGGCTAGCAGCCCTCCACAAGAGGAGAATCTCAAGTGTCCAGTTCCCCCTGGGGCCTGGCAATACAGAAGCCCACATCCACCACAGGATCTGTCCCCTCTGCCATCTCCTATCCCTGCACCCCACCGGGATACAAACCATTCCACAAACGAGAAGAAAAGTGTGAGCGCTGACTTCCTCTCTAGTGTCCAGTTCCCCTGGCCTGGCAATACAGAAGCAAACATGCTCTGGAACCGAGAATCAGGTCAGAGGCCTGGCACAAAACGAGTACGAAACAGTGTGAAGTCAGCGCTGGGAATGACCCCCTCCCAGTTCTATTTGTAGGAGGGCCACACCCCTCTGGCATCAGCAGTCAGTTCCTTTGCGGCAGGCAACCCGGGCGGGCCCCATCATCCAGTCTTCCAGCCCGTCATGGCCGCTATACTGCACTGGGTAGCCTGCTACTGCTCTATTACACTGTGGCAACTAGCACCGACCAGCTGGGTTCCGGGAGGCCGCCGGTCATCTGTATGGCTGGAAGCTCCGCCATTGCTGCCATTGCCGCCGAGGCATGCCACACACCGAGGCCATCCCAGCTGCAAGGATCGCCGCCATCCAAGCCACCACCTGGCTGGCCACCGCTTGGCTGTTCCTGCCGCCTTGCTCTCCCATTCTTCCCTTCCCAGGGGTGAAATGCTCCTGGTTCGGACCGGATCGCCCGATCTGGTAGCGATGGAGGCGGGTGGTTCGGAGAACCAGTAGCAAAAATCCCTGCCCCCCCCCCATTGCCCCGCTGAGCCGCGCGATCATCAGGGGCTTTTTTTTTAATTTTTTAAAGCATTTTTTCCTACACCCTTTTGGCCGAAATTTAATTTTTTTAAAAATAAAAAAAAAGCCTCTGATGATAGCGCGGCTCAGCTGGGATCATCAGAGGCTTTTAAAAGCATTCTTTCTACAACCTCTTCGGCCAAAGAGGTTATAGAAAAAATGTTTTTAAAAGGAAAAAAAGCCTCTGCTGATCAGGCAAGTCAGCTGGGATCGTCAGAGGCTTTAAAAGCATTTTTTTACAACCTCTTCAGCCAAAGAGGTTGTAGAAAAAATGCTTTTAAAAGTTTTTTTTAAAAAAAGTTGGCCACGCCCACTCAGTCATATTACCACCACCACCAAGCCATGCCCACAGAACCGGTAGTAACAAATTTTACATTTCACCACTGCCTCACATGCATTGTATCTGTATGTTCTGGATATAGTCCCACCCAGTATTTTGTTTTTGGCCATAAATAAAATCTGCTTTTTGCAAGCCTCGTCTTGAGTCTCTCTTTGGCATTCTGGTGACTCAAGTATATTTTAAAGGAGAATTAAAATCAATACAAGATTTGAAAAAACAAGGAATAAATTTGGAATGGTGGCCATATTTACAAATCAAAACTAGATTTAAAAAAGATAAGGAACAATTTGGCATAAACAGGAAACAATTGCAATTAGATAAATTAATATTAGGATTGGGACGAAAAATGATTACAAATATCTATAATTACCTATTAGGATACAAATTGGAAGAAGAAACAGTAAAGGAAACGCTGATAAGTTGGGCTAGCAATTTTGGACATACCATAGAATTGGATAAATGGGAAAAATTGTGGGAGAAAAATTATAAATTGACTATGGCAGTATTTTGCTTCAGCTGCCTTCTGGCAGCTCTTCGCATGTGTGCACTAGGAACAGGCTCCTCCTGTTCCTTTGCCTCTCTGCTGTCCGCCTCTGGAGGCTCCGGAGTCTGCACATTGCTCCCAGATGGCCCTGGCCCCATCTCTGCCTCCGACGCAGAGCCCTCATCCAGGCCTTCCCTTGACTCCAGGACTGGCCCATTGTCCTCCCCAGTCTCCTCACTGTCCGACTCCGCTGCCAGGTCCGCAGGCTGCTGGCGGACCACAACAGCAGGCATGAGTAAGACCTTCTGGGGAGAAGCCATATTAACAGCGAATTATATCGTTAATAGGTTATGGAGCGAGGCAATACAGGAAACACCATATTTCCTGATGCATGGTAAGAAACCATCTTTAGGTCATGTAAGAACATTCGGTAGTTATGCCTGGATGCATATTCCGAAAGCTACTAGGAGAAAAGGTAAGACAAAGGCCAGAAAGCTTCGATTTGTTGGGTATGAGTCAGGAACGAAGGGGTACAGATTTACAGATGGTACTAAATGAGTTGTAATCTCAAGGTCTGCTAGTTTTGCAGAGCAGAACTGGAACAAGATACACGCTAATCATGAGATGTTCATGCCAATACAGAGTTCAAATCTATCGGAAGCTGAGACTGAGTCAGATAAAGATTTAGAAGAGGATAGAGTTATGATAAAAAAGTGAAAGTACAGATGACATAGATATAGAAGAGGAGAGGCCTGAAACAGTAACACAGGAACACGTTTTTAGAGAGGAGTAACAAAGGTGTACCTCCTGAACGGTTCACTGCAAGTGAGGTGAGAGCATACAGTGTTAGATATGAACCTGCCACCGCCACATCTATAGTGCCCTTTGTCAGGGAATGTAGATTTAATATCTGTAAGCTGATGGAAGGTTGTACGCGGAGGCAACTGAAAGCTGATGCAATGGGAATGATTCAGCATCTGCCATCACCGGGTTAAGACTCTGGTGGGATCCACACAAGACTGCTACCCTTTTAAGAGGTGTCTATATATAGGTGACCATTAGAGGGGGTCTCTCTCTCTCATCGTTTATCTCATTGCTCTCTCTGTGTCTGTAGCTGTATGATAAGGTGTCTACCACGTATGTATATATTTGGCTGTATATAAACCACTGTTAATTATCTAAAGGATCTGTGTGCTGTGTGCTGTGTTTTGCTCCTGGGTTTATCTCATACTAGTCACTCTGCAAAACTCTGACATCCTTCACTGCCCCAAACCCAGCCCATCACCAAAACCCAAACCTAAGTTGGACAGAAGGATATCATCCTGGCTAAAAAGGGGCCTATGTGACATTTGAGGGAAGGGGACTGACTATATGCTGAAAATACTGGAAATACAGTAGCTCAGTCTGGTCAACCAATATGACCCAATTTTAGCCCAACGATGCTGGTTGTGTTTGTCTGCCTCTCCATCAGCCTATCACGCAGCCCCTGTCGTGCCTGAACTCTGGGCAAAAACCAACGCCACTATAGCCTTTGAGAGAGGCGCCAGGTGGGGGAGGATCCTGGCAGATGCAAACCTACCCAATGACCCAGGGGTGAAATGCTCCCGTTTCTTACCGTATCTCCCGATCCGGTAGCAATGGCGGTGGGTGGTTCTGAGAACCAGTAGCAAAAATCCCTGCAAACCCCCCCCCCATGCTCAGCTGAGTCGCACGATCATCAGAGGCTTTTTTTTTTACTTTTAAAAGCATTTTTTCTACAATCTCTTCTGATGAAAAAATGCTTTTAAAAGTAAAAAAAGCCTCTGATGATCGCGCAACTCAGCTGGGATCCTCAGAGGCTTTTCAGAGCATTTTTTTCTGCAACCTCTTGGCCGAAGAGGTGGTAAAAAAATGCTTTGAAAAGTCTCTGATGATCCCAGCTGAGTTGCCTGATCGCCAGAGGCTTTTCAGAGCATTAGAAAAAATGCTTTGAAAAGTTAAAAAAAAAAAGTTGGCCACGCCCACCCAGTCACATTACCCCCCAAGCCACGCCCACAGAACCGGTAGTAACACATTTTACATTTCACCCCTGCGATGACCTCAATGACAGCTTGGTAAAGTTCGGAGTTAGCCACCTTCCCATCATTGGCCCCGTGGCTGCTGGCATACGCCTTCTGGGGCCACTTCCCTTATGTGTCAAAAGAAGTCAGGACCCCCGGGAGGGCACTCCGGTGGGGGAAAGGATGGGGGACCACTGGCAAGGGTGCCAAATGGAATTGACCATAAGCCCTCCTCAGAAAAAGCATGAGGATGTCAAAATCACCCAAAACATTTCCCCTTCCACATACAACATCTACAGAAACAAGGTCATTTTCTCTGCTCGGCTGCAGCTGCACATCACCAAAAAGAGAGGAAACTCCACGAAGGGATCATGTAAAAGCCAATCTGCAGCACCCAAATTCCCACTTTGGCTAAGCAGCAACAAAGTGGGCTCAGACTGTCCTCCCTTTCCCTTTGGAAATGAGAGCTCCCGCTATTTCCTGGAGCCTGGAGTTCCCTTTATCATTGATGAAGTCCAGGGACATGAAGAACCTCTACTCCAGCCACTAACTGGCATGTTTCTGGCAGGGACTTTGGGGGTCTGGAATAATGAATACAACCGCTTTCACGCTTTCCCCATGAGCATGGCAATTTGTTTGGAAGAAAATGGGGTCTTCTTCCTGTGTGGGGGGAATGCGTATGTATGTTTGCCTCGCAACTGGACTGGGATGTGTACTTTGGTACATCTCTTCCCAAAGTTGGGTGTTGTTGCTGGGGAACAGGCTCTCCCAGTCCCTCTCATAGGACATGTGCAGAAAAGAGAGTCAATAGCAGGGGTGAAATGCTCCCAGTTCATTTTTTTTTTTTAAAAAAGTTTCTTTATTGAAGCATTTATTATTTACAAAACAGAAGACAAAAAGAAGACAAAACCACACTGACAGACACACACAACATACAAAATAAAAATTTTCGTATATATCGATTCAACGTTTCCAGTTTGAGGTGTCGTTGTATATAAATAATTCATATTTACGTTACATATTTACATTGATCTTCATATAGAATTAGCAATTGTGCTATAACAGTGCTAACTATAAGTTGTTTTATACATCTATTCATCCTTTTAGCAATGTGCAGTACAATGTACAGTATCCTAGTTCTCTTGTCTAGTTCTCGCATTTGCGAGTCTTACTTAGATTTCTATTCCTTAACCATTCATACCATAGATCCCATGCATTATAATATTCTGATTCCTCTCTATCATTTATTTCTAGTGTTAACTTGTCCAGTTCAGCACATTCTAATATCTTTCTAATAATATGGTCTTCGGGGGGTAACTTATTCTCCTTCCAATATTGGGCAAAAGTGATTCTTGCTGCCGTAATTATGTGTATCACCAGGTATTTCTTCTTTCTTGAATATGACTTTTTAAGGATTCCCAGGAGGAATATTTTTGGATCTAGTTCCAAAGTGTCTCCCAAAATTTCTTTCAGCCAATTATTTATTGTCTTCCAAAAAATTTTTGTTTTAGGGCAGGTCCACCAACAGTGGTAATACGAACCCTGTTGGTGCCCACATTTCCAACATTTTGGGCTTGCTTTGGGGTATATTTTAGCGATCCTGGCCGGGGCCAGATGCCACCTATAAATCATTTTATATTGATTCTCTTTAAATGTTATAGCTTTAGTCATTTTTAAATTGTTAGTCCAAATTTGGTCCCATTCCTCTAATGTTATAATCTGTCCTATATTCCTGGCCCATGCTAACATAGTGTTCTTCACCGTTTCCTCTGTTAAATCGTAATCCACTAGATATTTATATATTTTTGCTAATAATTTATCATCTGTGCCCATCCAAATTTTATCTAGGCCATTCATACTTATTTCTATTCCCGGATCTTTTTTGTCTTTCTTATATCTTGATTTAATTTGGGCATACGTCCACCATTCTAGGTTCATACCTTGTTCTTTTAGCTCTTCTATTGTCCTAATATTCCCTATCCCATCTAGGATCTCTTTATATCTGGCCGTCTTTCCCAATTCTACAACATTTGGATATATAATTGCCTCCATTGTAGAGAGCCATCTAGGGATTTTGGCATAGTGTTTTTTCCTTATCTCTCTCCATGTTGCCATGAGGGTATCTCTTATTTT
>WNWU01012582.1:108303-146043 GCA_012654045.1 Ptyas mucosa
AAAAAAAAACAAGCATGAGCAAGGGTTAGTTAGCAGGTGGTCAGGGCTTGTCTCCTGTATCCTGTCTTGTCTTTTGGGGATGCTCTCTGTGGAACCTATTAATCAGCCGCACAGCTCTTACATCCCAAATGAGCCATGGTGGCGCAATGGTTAGAATGCTGACTGCCGGCTGCCTGCAATTTGGCAGTTCAAATCTCACCAGGCTCAAGGTTGACTCAGCCTTCTATCCTTCCGAGGTGGGTAAAATGAGGACCCAAACTGCTGGGGGTAATATGCTGACTCTGTAAACCACTTAGAGAGGGCTGTAAAGCACTGTAAAGCGGTATATAAGTTTAAGTGCTATTGCTATTGCAACTCCTCACCCATGAGGCCTCTGAGAATGGGTATCCCTTCCACTGGACCAAATATTGCAGGTTCCCTCTATGTAAGCGGGAATCCAAAATCCAGTTGATCTCGTAATGAGTCTGCCCTTCCCACTGCGATGGGTCCGGGCTCAGGCCGCAGTGGATGCTGGACGTTTCCACAGGTTTTAGCAGGCTACTGTGGAAGACCAGATGTAGGTTTCCTCCTCCTCCTCCTGGAACTGCTGCTGCTCATCTTCCTTTTCTTTCCGGCTGTAGCCACCCAGCCTCCAAAGATCCAGTATTTCCACCTCATCCAAAAGGCTGGCCGGGGGCAGAAGGATGGAAGAGGCAGCGAGGGCTTTGTGGGGTCCCCTAATGGGTGATGTCTTGAAGTAGACGAAGGGCTCGGCTTGGCATACAAGAGCCGGCGCTGGGCTCAACCTGCTGGCTGGAGGGGAGCTGCTGCGGGGGACTGATGCCAAACAAATCTTATTTCATTCTTTAACTAAGTGACTGGATTAGTAGATCAGCAAAGTGCTGTGGGCATAGTACACTTATATTTCAGTAAAGCATTTGATAACATAGAAAACAACCTACTTCTTGGCAGGCTAGTAAAATGTGGGATAGACAGCACCACCACCAGGTGGTTTTGTAACTGGCTGACAAATCATACTCAACATGTAGTCCTCAACAAAATTGCATCTACATGGGTGGAAGTAAGCAGTGGGGTACCCCAAGGTTCCATCTTAGGGCCAGTACTTTTCAATATCGTCATAAATGATCTAGAGGGAATCGAAGGGGAACTCATCAAATTTGCAGATGACACTAAACTGGCAGGAATAACCAACACCCCAGAAGACAAGCTCAAGATCCAAAAAGATCTTGACAGACTTGAACACTGGGCCCTATCTAACAAATGAAATTCAACATAGATTGCATAGTAAGGTTCTACACTTAGGTAAGAAAAACCAACTGTATAGGTATATACTAGGTGAAACCTGTCAATGCCAGTAACTGAGAGGGGGGTCTTGGAGTCCTAGTGAACAATCACTTAAATATCAGACAATATCAGAGCCTTGGATAGTACAGTGGTCTAAAGCCCTGTTATTAACATCAGCTGCCTGCAATTATTGCAGGTTCGAATCTCACCAAGGCTCAAGGTTGACTCAGCCTTCCATCCTTTCTAAGGTAGGTAAATTGAGGACCCAGTTTGTGGGGGCAATAAGCTGACTTTGTATAAATATACAAAAGTATGAAGGCTATTGCTTAGCGCATTGTAAGCCGCCCTGAGTCTCCGGAGAAGGGCGGCATATAAATCAAATAAATAAAATAAAAATAAATAAATAGTGTGTGGCAGCAGCCAAAAAACCCAATGCAATCCTAGGCTGCATTAGTAGAGGGATAGAATCAAGATCACGTGAAGTTCTAATACCACTTTACAAAGCCTTAGTAAGACCACACTTGGAATACTGCATCCAGTTCTGGTTACCACAATAGAAAAAAGATGTTGAGACTCCGGAAAGAGCACAGAGAAGAGCAACAAAAATAATTAGGTGGCTGGAGGCTAAAACATATGAAGAACAGTTACAGGAACTGGGTATGTCTAGTCTAATAAAAAGAAGGACTGGGGGGACTGTCCCAATATTGGAGGGGCTCCTACAAAGACGAGGGGGTCAACCTATTTTCCAAAGCACCAATAGGAAGACAAGAAACTATGGTTAGAACCTAAGCAAGGAGAGAAGAAACATAGAACAAGGAGAAATTTCCTAACAGTGAGAGCAATGAACCAATGGAACAGCTTGCCTTCAGAAATTGTGGGTGCTCCATCACTGAAGGCTTTCAAAAAGAGACTGGAGAACCATTTCTCTGAAATGATATAGGGTCTCATGCTTCAGCAGGGGGTTGGACTAGAAGACCTCCGAGGTCCCTTCCTTCTGTCCTGTTCTGTTTTTCTGACATTTACTCAGTTGCTTCTTACAGCAAAAGCGATGGTCTGCAAAGAGCTTACAAAGCATCAAAGGGATCTCATTATTGCAAGGCATCAGTCAGGAGAAGGGTACAAAACAATTTCCAACACATTGACTATACCAGTGATGGCTAACCCTTTTTTCCTTGGGTGCCAAAAATGTGTGTGTGCACGATAGCATGTACACGCGTGCCTACACCCATAATGCAATGCCCCCCACGCCACGCCCCCTGTGCATGCACATGCAACACCCCACGCTGCCCTGCCCCCTTTGCATGTGCACATGACCCCCTCGTGCTGTCCCACCGTTTTGGGCCTAGAAGGCCTCCCTGAAGCCTCTGGAGGCTGGAAACACCCCTAACTTCCGGTAGGCCCATTTTTCACCCTCCCAGAGCCTCCTCATGAGCCCTGTACTTACCTGGCATCCAAAACGGGCCGTGTGGAGACTCCTGGGACGAGCATGGCAGCATGGGCATGCACGTGCATCTCCCACATGAACAGCAGAGACCCAAAAATCAGCTGGCCGGTGAGAGGTACGCGCGCATGTGTGGTGGAGCTGACCTAGGGTGATGGCTCGCATGCCCACAGAAATGGCTCTGCCATAGGTTCGCCATCACAGGGATATACCATGGAACAGAGTGAAGACAGTCATCAAGAAGTGGAGAAAATATGGCACAACAGTGACATTGCCAAGAACTGGATGTCCCTCCAAAATCGATGAAAAAACAAAAAGAAAACTGGTCCACGAGGCTGCCAAGAGGCCTACAGGAACATTAAAGGAGCTGCAGGAATTTCTGGCAAGTATTGGTTGTGTATTACATGTGACAACAATTTCCTGTATTCTTCGGATGGCACAGTTATGAAGACACGGCCCACCAGGTAGAATCCGAAGCCCAGATCAAAGCCTTGAAGTAAGTGGGTCGGCCTCACAAAGAATTAATGTGGGAATTCTGAAGGCTGGATGGAAAACTGAGCGACTGGCCTGAACGCCTCCTCGTTTACCACTTCAAAGAGGCCCTTGACCCAGACCTCAGACAAGCCTGCAGCATCAGGGGGGGTTCCAGAGTGTATACAAGCCTGGTACAACACAGCAGTGGCCATGGACCTGGAAATCCACCCCCATTTGAAGCTGACTGCAGAAAAAACCGCAAGAAAACCCCTGGGCCATCTAACTCTGGTCAAGCTACCTGCAACCCACACCGTCCAGGACAATCAAGTGCTACCGGTGTGGTCAGCATGGGCACAGGGTGTCCAAATGCCTGGCCTCTGCCCCAGTCCCTCAAGTCCGGACCCCCTCCGCACCCCAGGGAAGGAGAACCCCAAAATAGCCACTGGACGAGGTGAAAATTGCCAAGCAGGCTGTTGAGGTTCCTCTTCTTCCAACTGGAGACGAGGAAATTCCAGCCAGAGAAACCCCTCTGGGTGTCAGCCTCCATCTTTTTATTGCTTGCTTGCTCGGCTGCCATTGTAACGGGGGGAGGGGGCAGCTGTTTGGGTGTCTGGGAGGGGGGAAGTGAGCTGGTGAAGAAAAGGGGAGAAAGTTTTCCTCAGCATTTTCTCTGCAGCTGGGAAGAGCGCTGATAACCACTCAAGGTCAACCGTCATGGCATACCAGGAGGATGGCACCATCGGAAGCTGCACCCCACATGACCCCTGGGGGGGATGTGGATTGGATAATCCTGACGGGACGATTGGGGGGAGGGTTTTAAGGATGCTTTCTATATGTGATTTTTGTGCCTATTGCCTCAGACCTTGCTTTTTTTTGGTTGCATTCAGTTCATACTCAGTAAAAGTACCTTTCTCTATGAAAATGGAGTCGGGGTTTTTCTTTCTTGAGTATTGAAAGGAGGCACACCTGACATTAAGCAAGGTCTGCAATTAACAGCCATCCCTGAAAACTACTGTGGGGGCTGAGCAAAGAATGTCTGACCAAGAGCAGATGGGAGCTGCTGGTCCCGCGACCTCCCCATCACACCCCGGCTGGGAGGCTTCAGAGTGGATGGCTGATTTACAGCTGGAGGAAAAGCCGGAGAGAGCCAAATGGTCGCTGGGCATGGGGAGGTTACCGGAGCTGGAGAAGACCCCCCCCCCCCCAGGAGTAACAACTACCAGACACCGAGGCGGAGATGCTGCTTGGCAGCAAGAGCAGAAAGAAAATCTTCTGATCACCCAGGCTTTGCAACTACTGAGAGAGGCTGCTGAGAGTCGTAGAGCCCGTGAAAGGTATGGATTGCCTGCTGGGGGTGGGGGGGTGGGGGGGTGAAACGGAGGCTGCTGCTTGTGAGCCCAAGAGAGAGAGCCCAAGCCCAGGAAGAGACAGCTCAGGCCTCCGGAACTCAAGCGGCTGCTGCGGTCCAGGGGCCCCCTGCTGGTCAGGCCTTGCCACGAAGTCGAAGCAAGCCCAAAATTCCCTTACTATCAGTGAAATACGGGGGAGATCCAAAAGGACTGGGATTCTTTTTAACCCAAGTGTGGAACCACATGCAAGACTGGGGGGAGGATTTCCCCTCAGATGCCGCACGCGTGAGGTGCATTACCAGGGCCCTGGAGGGGGTAGCAGCTGAGTGGATGGTGGGACTCCATAATGAAGATTCCCCTCTCATGAGGAATTATGACCGGTTCATGGCAGCCCTCAGAACACACTTTGAGGACCCGTTAGCTGAGCGAAGGGTGAGAATTAGAATGAAATCCATACATCAGGGGCGGAGATTGGTGGCGGAGTACACCCAGGAGTTCCATGAGTTGGCACCCTACATGAGAGGGTGGTCAGAAGTAGCCCTGCTGGAGAGCTATAAAGATGGACTAAATGAGAATGTCTACAAGGATTGCTGCTCCCGAGGGGCCGCTAGGGTTCTGCAGAGTTGGTACGTGCTGGCCAGAGATCGTTTCCACGGTGGGCGCACCTGAAGCCAACCACCCTCCTCATTCCACAAGGGGGCTCCAAAGGCTGCAGTGGGACCTGCAGGCTCCAAGCCGAAGTCCTCTGCATGTTTCAGATGTGGAAAGGAAAGGCACCAAGTGGCTGAATGTTTCTCTAAGCCTGGACCCAAGGCGACCCCTAGTGGAGGGAAGAGGGCCAACAAAACGCCTGCAAAATCCCATGAAGTCGCCCTAAAAGGGGTAGAAGTCGTTGAGTTCGCTCCCCTGAACCAGGGTGAGTTGGGAACTCCGACCCTCGCCGATGACAGTGAAACCGAAACCGATTCCAATGAGGACCTCCTATTAAGTCAGAATGGGGGACCCATGACCATCCCAGTAGAACTAAAAGTACCCTCCACCGGGGCCCACGGGAAGATGCTAGCCCTTCTAGATTCGGGATGCACCAGATGTGTCATCAGCCCTGAGATTGTGGAACAGATGGGTCTAAGACTAAAAACGATGAAAAGGCCCATCGCATTCTGTCAGCTACACGGATCAGTAGCTGGGGGGGCAGCCCATTTTGTAACTGAACCAATTGAGATGAGAATGGGGGCTCACCTAGAAACTCTGAGTTTTATTGTGGCCCCTGGCATGGAACGACCCCTCCTACTTGGGTTGCCCTGACTCCGAAAATGGAACCTGCGTATAAATTGGGAAACGGGCATGTTGCGCATCTGCTCTAATCAACAAGGGAAGAGAGGAGAGAACCCCTATTGCCTGGCCAAAGTGGCGAGCGAGGGGGCGGTGACTGCAACGGAACACATTGTGGGGGAAGAAAAGATCCCAAAAGAGTACTGGGACCTCTGGGAGGTGTTTAGTGAGAAGGTGTCAGATGTGCTGCCCCCCCCCCCCCACCAGCCTACAGACTGTAGTATAGAAATCCTTCCTGGGGTAAAATTCCCTAAACCAAAAATCTACCCCATGATCCCCCAGGAGATGGGGGAACTACGAGACTTTATTGATAAAAACCTAAAACGCGGCTTCATCCAACTGGCTAGGCCACATGTAGCTGCCCCAGTGCTATTCCGGGAGAAGGATGGGTCTTATCGCCTGGTGGTTGACTATTGGAACCTGAACGCAATTTGCGTAGAAAACGTCTACCCCCTGCCCCACATGAAGGACATGCTAGCCCACCTGGGCAAAGGAAAGGTTTTTACTAAGCTGGACTTGCAGGAGGCGTATTATGGAGTTCGGATTAAGGAAGGTGATGAATGGAAAACTGCCTTCAACTGCCCGCTGGGATGTTTCCAGTTTAGGGTGCTCCCTTTCAGACTGCAAGGAGCCCCTGCAGTGTTCATGCAACTGATCAATAAAGTACTGCACGAACACGAACATTGATGACATTCTTATTTACACTGAGACCATGGACGACCATGTAAAACTGGTGAGAGCCATCCTGAAAAAACAGAGCTGCTGAGCTGTATGCTAAACTATCAAAATGTGAATTCCACCAGACTAAAATTGACTATCTGGGGTACCGCATTTCGCATGAGGGGATGGATCCAGAAAAGGTCTGGGCCGTGTTGGAATGGGCTCACCCACGCACCTGCAAACAATTAACAGCCAACCTGGAAAACTACCTGCAAATGGGTTTTGCCTAAGGGAGCAGCGGCGAAGACGACCCGATGGTAAGTGAAGCTATCCACCCCTTCACTATCAAAACCTGGATTGTTGTGCCAGAAACAGGAGCCCAAGGGGAGGTAGAGGCCATCATAGACATTGGCTATACCAGATGCCTGATCAACCTCCCTATAGTCCAACAGCTAGGGATAGGCACAAGACCCCTAACAATCCCCATCCATTTTGAACAACTCAATGGGACGCTAATAGGCGGAGCCCCTGCCACATTGGTCACAGAACCTGTTAGGCTAGAGATGGGGTGCCAAGAACTCATCTGATTCATCATAGCTCCCAAATTGACCAAGTCAATCATATTGGGCCCCGCTTGGCTAGACAAATGGAGACCGACCATCACATGGGAAGACGGCTACCAAAAGTTAAGAATAGGCATCACTGCCACCCATCAAACTGGACAGTTGCCAAAAGGCCACAAACCCCAGCAGCCTCAGCAAACCAGAAACTGCAGCCCCCCCGCAGATGGTCTTCCTGGCAGCCCACAGGTACCAAGAGAATACTGAGACCTGCCGGATGTCTTTAGCGAGCAGGATTGCAACTTCCTTCCCCCTCACCGCCCAACAGACTACTAGAGAAGGAGATGAATGGAAGACTGCTTTTAACTGTCCACTTAGCAGCTTCCAATTCAAAGTCATGCCATTTGGTCTGCAAGGGGTCCCCACAGTCTTCATTCAGCTAATAAATGAGGTGCTACATGAGCACCTATACTAAGTGGTCCTAGTTTACCTAGATGACAATCTCATATTCAGTGAGACTCTCGAGGAGCATGTAAAGCTGGTGCGGAAAATGCTGAAAAAACTCCTAGCCACAAAGCTCTACTCAAAGCTGTCAAAATGTGAATTCCATAAAACCTCCCTAGATTACCTATGCTACCAAATATCAAGCGGAGGAGTAGAAATGTACCCCAGGAAAGTGAAAGCGGTGCTAGACTGGCAACCCCCACGCACTTGCAAACAGCTTCAAAGCTTCCTGGGTTTTGCAAACTTCTACAGGCAATTCATCCCAGCATTCGCAGAAGTCAGCTTGCCCTTAACGGAGCTATTAAAAATAGGACCTCCTCCCACATAACCACGACTGAGTCAACTGCTCACCTGGTCAATGGACTGCCAAAAAGCCTTTGAGAAATTAAAATGGCTCTTTGCCAAGGAACCGATCCTCCAACACCCTGACCCAGAGAGACAGTTTATCATCCAAGCAGACGCTAGCGAAGTAGTGGTGGCGGCCGTGCTCCTACAGAAGGACCCACAAGGACAGCTCCTGCCCTGTGCATATGTGTCCAAGAAGCTCACCGATACTGAGAGGTGGTAGGCAATTTGGGAGAAGGAAGCCTACGCAGTCTGCTGGGCCCTCCTCTCCTGGAGACATTTTCTTGAAGGTGATAAAGTGCCTTTCGAGGTTTGGACTGATCACAAAAACCTTGAATCCCTAAAAAACCACAGAAAACTCTCTCCCAAACAAATCCGCTGGGCACAATACTTCAGGAGGTTTAACTTCGAGCTAAAATACATTCCGGGGGGGACGGGGGGACTGCTAGCCGATGCCTTATTGAGAAAACCACAATTTGATAGTCGGAAGGAAGAAGTTGTCCATGCCATCATGCCCCCCTCACAACAAGCAGCACAAGTCACCACCAGGGGCCAAGCCAGATGGCAACCCAATCCCGTACGGGACAAACTGACAGCAGCACTGAAAACAGCGCTCCCAGCTGACCAATGACTCGCAGATAATAAAGATGTCTTGACCATGAGAGATGGACTGGCTTGGAAGGGGTCCAAACTGTATGTTCCTGCCAGCTTGAGGCTGCAAGTATTACAGCGCAGCCACAACTCACAACTGGCCGGCCATTTTGGGTTCCTGAAAACTCTGCACCTGGCAAGGAGACAGTTTTGGTGGCCAAAGATGAAACCTGATGTGGAAGATTACGTAAAAAGCTGTGCCACTTGTGCAGCCATGAAAATGAAACCAGGGAAACCTCCTGGGCTCCTCCATCAAGTAGCCAACTCCAGCCGACCTTGGGAGGAAATCACAATGGACTTTATAGTCAAGCTCCCAGAGAGTGGGGGAAATACAGTGATTTGGACGGTGATCGACTTGTTTTCCAAGCAAGCCCACTTCACTGCTTGCTCGGGATTGCCCTCAGAGAAGAAACTGGCAAAGATGTTTATCAGTTTTACCAGCTGCACGGAGTACCCCTCCGGGTAATCTCAGATCAAGGCGTCCAATTCACCGCTAAGTTCTGGAGGGAGTTCCTGAAATCGGTCATGTCCACTCAGGGACTTAGCTCGGTTCTCCATCCGAGTACGAATGGAGCCGTGGAATGAGCAACCGCAATGGTGGAGCAATATATAAGATGTTATGTGGATTACCAAGAAGAGAACTGGGCGGACCTGCTGCCGTTCGCAGAAGTTAGCTTATAACAACGCTGTACATAGCAGCACCAGATTGACCCCCTTTCAGGTCACCAGCGGCATGGACTTTGTTGCCATACCCGAGCTGCCAAGAGAACAACCTTCTTCCATGACTCTGACCAAGTGGATGGAGTCGCTAAAGAAGGGGTGGGAAAACACCAAAAAAGTGCTGGCAGAAGCCGCTGAGGTGTATAAAAAGCAAGCGGACAAACACCGATCTCTCCAGTCCCCCTTCTGTGTGGGAGATCGAGTTTATCTATCAACCAAATACATAAAATTGCGATTGCCCAGTAAAAAGCTGGGACCTAAGTTTTTAGGACCTTTCCCAATAGTGAAAGTAATTAACCCAGTAACAGTTCAGCTTAACCTCCCAAGCATACTAGGGAAAGTGCATCCTGTCTTTCACTGCAGTTTGCTAAAACTGGCGGTCGGGTCGAGATTAAGGCCACAGACCCAACCGGCACCTAAACCGATAATGGTGCAAGGGGAGACCCATTATGAAGTTAAGAAAATCCTAGACCCGTGATGGCGAACCTATGGCATGTGTGCCACAGGTGGCACGCAAAGCCATATCGGTGGGCATGTGAGCATTGCCGTACCTCAGCTGCAGCACACATGCATGTGCCAGCCAGCTGATTTTTGGGCCTTCCATGCCCCCCAGAAGTCAGGAAACAGGCTGTTTCTGGCCTCCAGAGGGCCTCGGGGGGGTGAGGAAGGCCGTTTTTGCCCTCCCCAGGCTCCTAGAAAGCCTCTGGAGCCTGGGAAGAGCAAAAAACGGGCCTACTGGGCCAATCGTGCCATCGCGTGACAAAAGCGGGGGAGCATGGGGGTGTCGCGCACGCATGCACGGGGGTGCAGGGCAAATTAAATTATGGGTACGGGCACACGTGCACGTGACCCCCCTGCTCTCCCCTCGCTTTTGGCATATGATGGTAAAAAGGTTAACCATCACTGTCCTAAACGCTAGATTGTATAGAGTTCGATTACAGTATTTAGTTCATTGGAAAGGGTACCCTTTGTCTGAAACTACTTGGGTTAAAAGTGAATGTTTCACTATGTGATTTTGTTTCACCAAATCACCATGCGATGGAGTTGGCGGCACGACTAAACGTTTGGCTGCTCAAGCCAGCCTCCAGCGACTATCAACTGACCAAATACTGACGCCGACAGATCTGTTCAACTTTTGCGACAGAAACATTCCCGGACTTAAATATATATACATTCCGAAGGAAGTAATCAAAGAAAGCAGGATGCTGCAAGAAGAAAGATGGAAAGTTAGCAGCACAATAGCTGGCACAAGAGATCATCACCTGTTTGTGCCAGTTGATTCAAATTTGATTTCTGTCAGCAAAGTTTCAAATAACACGATTAACTTTGTGGCCAAAATGGCCAATACCGTCGATCCAAATTTAAAATTGGCCAACATAGTTCCTGGTTTTTATCTTGCCTGCATTTATGACAATAGTGGGTAGGCAATGTTGTGGAAATTTCAATCAAACAAAATGATGTGTTGGTAACATTTATCCATCCATGAGGCCCTGCTCATTCATTTTATTGGCCTGAAAGACAAGATGCTTGTTGTGTTCCAGAACCACATCTTATTTGCGTGCTTCCAGAGCCTTCAGTTACATCGTCAGGTCAACAGTGTCAATTCCCAGAAGTGACGCTAAAGAACATGGCGTGTAAATTCAATAATGAATAAGCAATTGTTGGAATTTGGCAGTTCATACGAACAGTGCGGACTTTGGCTTGGGAACAATATAAGATACCCACTTTAGGCTTGGGAATCTAGGATAAGCTGCCCAATTGCTGGCTTGGGAACCAGACAGATACCCACACAAGGCTTTGGAACCTTGAGGAAGAAACCAAACTACATACTGTAGAAGGCTGCGGTATGGGGTCATACAAATGACTATATCTCCACAAGTATTGCATCGGCAAACATAACACTTTACCAATGTTCATTGGAGATGTGTGTGCATGTTCACACCAAATTTCATCGAAATCCATGATGGTTGAGCTGGGCACTTTTCTGAAATCAGACCACTTGACATGAGACCTTAAAATCATACATGTTCATAGTGTCAGGTTTCCCTCGTCTGGGGTCCCTCTGGCTTCGGACAGGTGGGCGAAGGCCTCTGGACCCTGGGGGGTTTTCCTCGGTGCGTTGGTGGTGCGCTTGAGTCCTCGTTCTGGGCGTGCCCTGGGCGGTGGGTCTTGTCTCGGTCTCGGTCTCGTCTGTCAGGTGGTCTCCGGTCAGGTTGGCCTCCCTCCTTGCTACCTGACTGTTTCAGCATGTCGTTGGCACGCAATCCCCTGTCGACTCTTATTGCTACTCGGAACCAATAGGAGAGTCGGTTTGGGACGTCTTGATAAGCGATCACTTGGCCAATTCGCTTATCCAAGCTCGTCCTAAAAAAGTAAACCAGTAGCCGCTCGGGTAGGGGAGGTAGAGTCCCAATGACTCTCCTGAATTCACGGATATGCTCTCTGATAGGCTTCCCCTTCTGCATCAGATTTCTGAGCTTGTCTTCAACATAAGGGTCTTCCTCTGCCTCTTCGAACTGGGCTCGTAGCAGTTGCAAGAACCCATCAGCGTCGTGCAATTGGGGGGCCCTGTTCTTGTATAGGGCTGCTGACCACGTCCTTGCTTCCCCCTCAAGACCCTCTGCAATGGCACTGACCAGGGCTCTGGGAGATGGGTAGAGGTGCCCATAACTTTCTATGTAGATTTCAGCTGTGTCGAGGAATTGTGCCAGTTGGTCTGGGTCGCCATCGAACTTCCCTCTAAAGCGGGGTGGTGGGCCCTCTCTCGCTGCTCTATCTTCCCAGTGCGGGGCTCTGTAAGCCTGCTCTTGGTGCCAATACTCTTCTTCTTCCCCTCTCAGTTTAGGGTAGGGGGGTGGTATTCGGTCCGGGTGGCTTTGCTTGCTTTGCAAGGGAGGGACCCATGGATGAGGCTTTGGGCTTCCCCTCCTTCCACCATGGGGAGGGGAAAGGCTGCGCCTCCGCCTAGGGTATTTCGATTGAGCAGGCTCGACTGGTCCCCCCCTCTCCTTTGGCCTGCATGATGGCTTCTCCTCCTCCAGAAGGATGGCACGGTCAAACTTCTCCTTCAATTCATCTATGGGGGCCAGGAGTGGCTTCCCTGAATCTTCTTTGTGCCTGGCTTGCTGCCAATCCAGTAGCCAATCCACCCTCCCCAACTCGCTTAAGGGTTTCCCCTTTCCCTGGACATTCGGGAAAGGAAATTCGACCTCTGCAGCTTTTGGCAAGGGGCCCGTGTACTTATCTTTCTTCTCCTTGGCTCGTGTCCCGGTCCGAGCTGGGCTATCCTGCAGCTTCGTTGGGGGAGGGGGGAGATGAGATCCCGAGGTATCCAAGCTGGCTGGAGTCAGGGCTGGCTCTCCTCCAGTTGCTTGAAGTAAACTTTCCTCGGATAAACGGCTTCCCGCCATGGCGTCTGGACTATTTCTCCACTCACCCCAAATATCTGGGATGGAGGTGGAAGCTTTGAAGTCAGCCAGCCTGGCTTGGAAAGGAGTTTTGGCTGTCTGTCAGGTTTCGGCGTAATCTCAAATAAATTTCATTCTCAAACACAAAGTCTTTGATGAATCTCTCATTTATTAAAGAATTTACGATCCGACCTAAACTCATATGCAGCCAAAACTGATTCTCTGAAACCAAACCCCTCCCCTTCTGCCTCACAATATCTCAATGCCCATTGGCCATCTTCCAAGTCAGTCTCTTCTGCCCACTACTTCAGATCACAGGAATGTCCCCCTCCCTTCATCACCTGGGTAACCCTATCTATTAAGGGAGGGGGAGAAGAACACTATATCAAATGCCAAGCACTAAATTTCAAACTGTACTGCTAGCTCTGGGTTTTTTTTCCTTTTCTCTTTGATTATGGCAGCGATGAAAAAATGCAACTCAGGTCGCTGACACATAGTGTCTGCACAACTTGGTTTTTCCCTTTCCATGTGTTGAAGTAAGATGGGGATGGAGGGTTTTGTACATGATAGATGTGTTGCATACAACCTGAACAAAAAGCAGAAATAGGGGGGGGGGGTATTGATTTAATCGAGCTGTTAATGAGCATATGCTCCAATAATAGAAGTATTCCACCCCACTTCCCTTATCATCAACACAAGAATACTGCAGGACAGTTCTGCTTTTGCATTGCACCTACATTTCGTGTTTATGTGAATGGCAGATTTTTTTGGGGAAAAACAACAACCCAAAACTACAACGAAACACATGTTAAACTCAGGAGAGGAATTCCCCCAGCAATTGTTTTTATATAGAAAAAACAGTGTCTGTCAAGCTTCAAAAGACGCTTCTTGTTGTTGCAACTATTATCGCTTCTCAGCTTGCCAATGAACTATGGGGAGAGGGAAGGGGGAGATAGACAGCAAGATGCCAGTTGTGAGAGCCAAGGATGTTTTGGCAGGTGTTTATCAGAGTCAAAAGACTTTGTCACAACAATACCAGGAAACTCCATTGGACAATGTGACCTGGTCTAATGGGGGGAGGGAGAACCTGAACTTTGACTATGTGGGTTTGAGTGGGAAATGGTTAGATCTGGTTTTGCCCTCATCTGTGCCGAAATTATGTACTCAATAAAGTTTTGCATTAAGAGATGGGACCGTCTCAGCCATGCTTCCTTTGGTTGGGTTCATCAGTCAGAACATTGACATTAAACCAGTTCTACCAACATTCAAAATCGACAAAGGAGTCCTGGGCTCCTGCAGCCTGTCTGGCTACCTCTGGAAGAGCTGTGAAGACCCAGGAGAAGATGTCAGAGGTGGTACGGAAAGGAGACCAGGTGGCTAAGCCTGGTATGGGCCCGGCAAAATAGTCCCAGACTGCAGGCCAAGTAAACTTTGGCACCCAGACAGTGATCACCTGTTCGAATGGGCGAATGGAGAATACCGAACAGCCAGCAGTGTGGGACGTGATCGTGGCAGCTGGAGGGCTCTGTGAAACTGGTGAAGAGATGTGGCAGGGTGTGGTGCCAAAGGCGTCTGAAGCTGAGTTTCTATGAGACTCAAACAGGTCAATGGCTCCATCATTGGAGGCTTGCCCACCTCCTACCTAACAAAGCCTGTGCACCTTACGTTAGGAACTCACCAAGAGACCATTCAGTTCGTGGTTGCCCCCAAGATGGCAGAAGCTATGATATTGGGGTTAGCCTGGCTGTCCCAGTGGAAACCCATCGTACATTGGGGAAAGGGAGAGAGATGCATAGCCATAACAGGGAAGGAAAAGAAACCACCGAAAAAAAACCAGGACAAGCCCAGCCAGCAGAGTGAAGACAGGGGAGGACTCGAGCGCACAAAAGTGGCATCTGAATTGGCGCCAAAAGCGCAAACCATCCCCCCAAGGATACTGGGACTTAGAGGAGGCGTTCAGCGAAAAGGAATGCAACATCCTACCCCCCCCTCCACACATACACACACACACTGCCCCACGGACTGTGCTATTGAGATCCTGCCAGGAGCAAAACTCCTGAAACCAAATATGTGCTTGATGACCCCAAGGGAAATGGGGAAATTGAGGGACTACATCAATAAAAACCTGGCGAGGCGTTTCATTCAGCCCACAAGGATGTAGCAGCCCACATGTTATTTAAGGAGAACAAAGATGGATCTTTGAGATTATGTGTAGATTTTAGGGGGATAAATGGCTTTTGTGTAGAGAAGGGGCGTTGGTCCTACCTGAGATGCTCCTTTTCAGGGGGTGGAGATAGACTCCAGGCATGGGATGACTCTTGTCTCGTAGCTCTTTAGACTGAGTACAAACTGAAGACACACCCACTGCCAATGGTCCCCAGTTTCAATGATGTTACAGCGATGTCTCAGAATGTAGTACCTGCAATGACATCCCAAGGATACCCTGGACCAGACCTTCCTTAGGGTGGGGCTGGAGTCTATCTCCACCCCCTGAAAAGAAGCATCTCAGGTAGGACCAACGCCCCTTTTCCAGCATGGTGTCAATAGACTCCAGGCATGGGACATACCAAAGCTGGCTGTCCTCACGGGAGGGTCCTTATCTGGTCCTGTTCACCGGTCATTCCCATCACATGCTGAAGGACTCGCCTGCCAAAGGTGGCCTCGGCCGAGGTAAAAGAGTCCAGCCAATAGTGCCTGATGAAAGCAAAGACCAGGTTGCCGCTCAACAAATTTCCTCCACCGAAGCCTGTGTCACCCAGGCTGCCGTAGTAACGGCACTCCTGGTAGAATGTGCCATGATCGCCCTAGGTCTCGGCAAGGCCTGCAAGTCATATGCCTTGGCAATGGTCACTCGAAGCCACCTGCCCACTGTCGAGTCTGTAACTTTCTGTCCCATTGTAGCCGGTTGGAATGATACAAATAGTCCCTCAGTCTTCCTGAAGGCTGCTGTCCTCTTTATATATATGTGCAGGGCCCCCCACACATCAAGAGTGTGCCATTCCCTTTCTTGGGAATGAGATGGATTGGGACAGAAATCTGGCAAAATCAACTTCTGTGCTTGATGAAACAAAGAGTTGACTTTGGGTATAAATGCTGGGTCCAGTCTCAACACTACTCTGTCTGCGTGGAAGATGCAATGATCTTCTCTTACGAAGAGGGCAGCCAGCTCCGATATCCTTCTGGCCGATGTTATGGCCACTAAGAAGACCACCTTGCAAGTTAGGAAACTGAGGTGGTTAGTCCGTAGGGGCTCGAAGGGTGCCTTGATGAGAGCCTTCAGCACCTTAGATAGGTCCCAGGTGGGATATTGATGACCCACCGGTGGTTTTAAATTGGTGGCTCCCTTAAGGAATCTCCGCACCTCTGGGTGCTGTGCTATAGACTCTAGACCCCCACAGGACAGAATCGAGGCCAAGGCCGCCACATGCTTCTGAAGAGTATTAGGAGCTAACCCCCTATCTAGGCCCTCTTGGAGGAAGTCTAGGAATTGAGGCACTGATACTGTGGTGGGATCCATGTTACGTTTGGTGCACCACCCACAAAATATTTTCCAGGTAGTGTTGTAAATCTGAGTGGTGGATGGTTGTCTGGCAGCCTGGATAGTGCATATAACACCGGAGAACTTTCGCTCCGTCAGAAGTCTCCGCTCAAGCACCACACGGTCAAGTGTAGCCATTGTGGGTCCGGGTGGCAGATGGGACCTTGGCTGAGGGACACTCTGTCTGGAGGAATCCTCCATGGTTTGGCAAGCGACAGGCTGACCAGATCCGCAAACCATGGATGTCTGGGCCAGTGTGGTGCTATTAGTATCACCTCCGCCCTCTCGACTAACATCCTCCTGAGCACCTGCGGGATCAAGGCCAGGGGTGGGAATGTATAAAGAAGTCCCTGAGGCCATGGGCAATGAAGAGCGTTGATTCCCTCCGCCCCTGGATCTGGGAATCTTGAGAGGAAGCGGGGCAGCTGGCTGTTTGCCAGGGAGGCAAAAAGATCCAAGATCGGAGGGCCAAGCTAATCAGATATCTCCGGGAACAATGATCTATGGTGACCCTGCTCAGCCAGTCTGCCCGCACATTCGCTGACCCTGAAATGTGCTCGGCCTTGATAGAAAGTATGTTCTTCTCCTCCCAGCGATATAGCCACTCCTCTTCCTTCATGAGTGACTTGGAGTGTGTGCCCCCTTGTCTGTTTATGTGTGCCTTGGTGGCCACATTGTCGGAGAGGAGGAGGACATGCTGTCCTGCAATGTGTTCCCTGAACTCCTTCAGGGCCAAGCAAGCCACTCTTAGCTCTAGCCAGTTGAAATTTTGGTGCAAGTCTGTCTGCGACCATTTTCCCTGGGCCACTAGGTTATGGAAATGGGCTGTCTGCAAATCCGGCCATCTTCTGGGTCCATTGATCAATAGTAGGCAGGACATCTTTCTTCCAATGTTGGGCCACCAACAATCTAGCTGCTGTCACCATATACAATATCAATTTTGTTTCCCCCCTTATAAAATCCTTAACTATACCCAATAGAAACAATTGTGGAGAAAATTGTAGCTTTTTCTTCAAAACGTTTTGCATCACCCACCAAATTTTTATCCAAAAAGCCTTCACTTTCTTACAAGTCCACCATATATGATAATATGTAGCATCTAAACAATCACATCTCCAACATTTTGGTTGAACATTAGGATACATACATGACAATTTCTTATGATCTAAATGCCACCTATAAGACATTTTATAAAAATTCTCCCTCAAATTCTGCGATTGTGTAAATTTAACATTCTGAACCCATATTTTTTCCCAAGTATCCATCATAACTGGTTCTGTAAAATTTTGTGCCCATTTAATCATACAATCCTTAACCAACTCTTTTTCTGAGTCCCTTTCTAGCAAAACATTATAAACTCTCTTAATATGCATCGGTCCTTTCTCTTTTATCTATCTAACCAATTCTACTTCATACAACATTATACCAATTTTTTGATCTTCTTTCCATCTCATTTGTAACTGATTATACTGTAACCAAGTTAAAGCACCGGTATCATTTGAAACAAAAAAATAAATCTGGGTAAAACATTCATCTTTATTGCTGCTATTCTCCCAAGTAAAGACAATTGCAATTTTTTCCAAGTTTGCATTTCTTTTTGTATCTTTTGCCACAACGGTTCATAGTTATTTTGAAACAATTTTATATTTAAATCTGCTACTTGTATTCCTAGATATTTAACCTTCGATACTATTTCAAAACCTGCCATCCTTTCAAGTTCCTTGTTTTGAGTCATTGTCAAATTCTTTGTTATCATCTTAGTTTTTCTCTGATTCAGTCTAAATCCTGATACCATACCATATTCTTCTATAATAAGTTTCAACTGGATTATTGATTTCATCGGCCGTGTTAGGGTAACCACCAGATCATCTGCAAATGCCCTAGTCCTGTAATCTTCTTGCCTTATGACTATTCCATTTAAAGAGTTCGAGTCCTGTATTGTGTTCAACAAGACTTCTAAAGTTAAAATAAATAACAATGGGGATAATGGACACCCTTGTCTTGTACCTTTTTGTATGTTAAAATTCGCAGTTAAACTTCCATTAATAATAAGTTGTGCAAATTGTTCTTGATATATCGCTGTGATTGCCTGTATAAAGCGAACCCCAAAGTCCATTTTTACCAAAGTCTTTATTATAAAATTCCAATTCACTCTATCAAAGGCTTTCTCCGCATCCAAAAAGGCTAGCACTTCAGGGATCTGTTTATTCTTTTCTAGATAGTCCAACAAATCTATGATTTGCCTGACATTCTCTTTCATATATCTGCCTTCAATAAATCCTGCTTGATCATGATGAATCACCTCTTGAATAGCTGGCATTAACCTGTTGGCTAGTACTTTTGCAAAAATTTTATAATCCGTATTTAAAAGAGAAATTGGTCTAAAGTTTTCTGGTTTTTTAGGACCTGAATCTTCTTTCGGTATCAATGATACAAAAGCTGCTTTCCATGAAGAAGGTATGTTACCACCTTGCTGTATGCTACAAAATAAATCTTTAAGGTGGTCAATCATTTCAGCTTGTAAAGTTTTGTAGTAAACTGCAGTTAGGCCATCCGTCCCTGGAGCTTTTGCTGGTTTCAATTGTTTTATAGCAAAACTAATCTCCTCAGCTGTTATTAATTGATCCATTCTTTCCTTATGAGCAGATGAAATCTTAGTAACCCTTTTTCCATCAAGATACTTATCTATAAGTTTATTCTGTATATTGTCCTTAGCATATAACTTAGAATAATAATCCAAAAAGGCTTCTTTGATTAGTTCTTGCTGAAAAACTTCCTTTCCGGCATATTCAATGGTGTCAATCATTTGTGTAGTTAGTTGCTTCCTCAATGTATAAGCCAGCCACCTGCCCGGCTTATTAGCGTTAGCAAAAGTATTATGTTTTGCAAATTGTAAGTTAGTTGCTGTTTGTTCTGCTATAAGCATTTGAAATTGGTCCTTCAAAAGTTTAATAATTTCTTGTAATTTCCCATCTGTTGGATTTTTCATCAAAAGCTGTTCCTTCTTCTTTATCTCTCCTTCCAATTCTATTCTCTTTTTCTGTCTATTTTGTTTATGCTTAAAATTCATTTGTATCAGTACTCCTCTCATATATGCTTTACCTGCATCCCAAACTATTTCAATAGGGGTACCTTTATTTAAATTCCATCTGAAAAATTCCTTTATATGGTTCTTAAGTTCATTTACATTCTTTTCATATCTAAATACATTTTCATTTAATCTCCAAGATTTTCTTTCTTTCTTTCCCATCTCAATTTCTATCCATACCGGACTATGGTCTGTTAATGTCCTAGGAAATATCTTCGTTTTCCTCGCTTTAAGAAGTAAATCCACCGTTAGCAAAATAAAATCTATCCTAGAAAAGGATTTATGCCTATCAGAATAAAAAGTAAAGTCCAAATCATCTGGATTACGGATTCTCCATATATCTTTCAATTCCAAATCCTCTTTCATATCAAAAAAGGCATGCGGTAATTTAGCACCTGTTTTAGCTGGACTCTTTTTATCCTTTTTAGGTTGAATAACTCCATTCCAATCTCCCATAATTAAAATAGATGTAAAATTCCAATCTAGAATCTTCAAGTGAAGCATTTTATAAAAACTTTCTTGCTGCTGGTTAGGAGCATAAATTCCAACTACCAACGTTGGGCCATTATCTGTAGAGAGTTCAATTGCAAGATATCTCCCAAATTCATCTGCTTCTATAATTTTAGCTGAAAATTTTTTATTTATATATATCACCACTCCATTCTTCTTTTCCACATTTGAAGCAATAAATTGCGTTCCTAATTTGGAATTTATCAAATATTTCTGATCTTGTATTCTAATATGAGTTTCTTGCAAGCAAATAACATCATTATTAAATTGTTTCAGATAATGAAATATTTTCTTCCTTTTTTGTGGAGAATTCAGTCCATTCACATTCCAAGACAAAAATTTAATTATCATTTGGGCTGCTCTGAAGTTTTGAGAACATTTGCTGGAGATCCCTTTGCACACAGGTAATCTTCGGCTTTGTTCCTCCCATAACTTCAACTTGTACCTTATCCTTAACCTTCTTTGCTCATTGTGGCTTGGCTCTCTCCTGTTGGAGTGCTTCCTGCATTTGCTTGGAGGCTGCTCTGGTTATACGTTGATCATCCGCTTTAGATGCCATCAGTTCAAGATCCAACGCCACTTCTCTTGTAGTTTTCGATATATCCTCTAGGGAAGAAACTGGAAATGGTGCAAGAGGGTCAACCGGAATACCCCCTGTAGCTCCCTGAGCCTCCATTGCTTCCTTTTGTGACTGTTTTATTTGTTCTTCCGTCTCCAAATCAAACTGTCTCTGTTCTTCAGCTTCCTTATTTATTGGAGAAGATGTTCGTGGAGTTGTTGAGCCCGCTTTCAAAATATTGTAATAGAAATCTTCCACTTTTGCTATAGTATTTAAGCGATATCTCACTCCTTGCATCCTCAATATTATACCAACTGGTGCATCCCATCGAAACTGTATTTGTCGGTTCTTCAGTTCAGCCACCAAGAATCCAAAATCCTTTCTATCCTTTAACATTTTAGGAGGCAATTCTTTAAAAATTCCAATTTCAGATCCATCAATTTGAACAGTAGAGCTAAATGACCTTTGCAAGATATCATTTCTTATTCTTCTGTCTGTAAAATATATCACCACATCTCTAGGCAATTGTCTATAAACTGCCACCCGAGAATTCACTCTGTAAACCTTGTCAATTTTAAAAAAAATCTCATCAGGATCATCAACCTTTAATAACACTGCCAAAGCATCAGCACAAACTTTCCTTAAATCTTCTCTACTGTTCTCTTTTATACCTCTAAGCCTAATGGCAAATTCCATTTGCCTAAATTGCATCATTGTTATCTCATTTTCAAGTCTTTGGTTTTTTCCATCCACTTCACTAATTTTAGAATCCGTATCCTTCAGCCTAGTATCCACTTCCAATGCAAGCTTTTCCACCCTTTTGTCAATCTGCAGAACTACATCAGACAGGCCTTTCACCACTGTTTGGATGTCCTTATTAACTAAATCAAACTTTTCTTGAACAAGCCAACATCCTTAATTTAGTAATTTAGTAATAAATTCTTTTAAATCCTGGAAGCCATCCCCCTTTGTCTGGCTTTGTGACTGTTCCGACTTATGAGTGGGGGAGCCCCCACCTGCTGACTTAGCCTCTGCTTTTGTTTGCTTTGATGACATTTTGCCATGTATACGATTTCTGTTCCCAATACAAAATCCAAATCTTCCCAGTAATTTCTCCAGGTTAAGTCAGTTCAATAAGAATCTCTGTAGTTAATTTTATTTTTATTTTTTATTTTTCCCCCTTCAAGCCGAATTTGTAACTTTGTAACGTGTTGCAATAATCAGACCAGTCCACTTTCGCTTTCAGCTGCTCTTTCCGCTGAAAGCAATCGCCATTTTTTTTTCCTTTTCCCCCCCTCTCAGAGTTTCTCAAGTTTCAGGATTATAGTTCTTTAAATTGATCCACAGGGCTAAAAATACTTGCGTTTTAATTTAGAGTCCCGATTCCACCCTGCCTTTGTGTTTGATTATTTAGTTGGTCGCGCTGTCTGGCTCTGCTCGAAGCAGAGTTTCCCCATCGTCTGGAGCTTCAGCAACTTAAAAAGGGAGTCCCACCCTGTTAACTCCCCAGAGCACCTGGGGGTCTCACAGGGGACTCTACCTAAAGTCGCCGGCTCTTCTCACCAAATCCTAAAAGATCGGGAGTTTTCCGAGCCGTTTCTGTTCTCCGAAACGGCTCATTTACAGGCGGCAGGGCTGGCGGTCTTCAAAGGACCGTCAGCGACGAACATGGCTCAACCGGAAGTCCAACGCTTCTGTTCCTTGAAAACACAACCCCTGTCCATGAGATTGGATGCCCACCAGAGCAAGGATCTCAGTACTGCTGTTGGGACCCGAACTCTCACGGACGAGTTGCTCCTGCCTGACCTCTGGAAGGGGAGCAGAAACCACTGCAGAGGTCTGGTGTGGAATCATGCCCAAGGAACTATCCCTATGCAAGATATCATCTTGCCTAGGAGCTTGGATAGCAAGGCAAGAGGAGCCACCTTGTCCGATCTGATCTGTTTCATTAATGCCTTGATGCTTTCCAGTAGGTCTGGTGAAAGAAAAACCTGACATGCTATGGTGTCTATTATTGCCCCCAGATGTAATAGGTGTGTAGCTGGGCTGAGGTGGCTCTTCTCCACATTTATGGAGAAACCATGGCTTTGCAGAAGCTGTGCAGTGACCCGTAGGTCTTCCTCTGCCTGTCTGTGGGAGGAGGATTGTACTAGTATGTCATTCAGATAACATTGTATCCAGACTGGTATTGTCCTGAGAGAGGCCTACAGCGCTGCCAAGAGCTTGGTGAACGCTCTGGGTGCCGATGCCAGTCCAAACAGTAGGGCCCTGTACTGCAGATGCCTGCCTCTGTAATAGAACCTTAGGTACTGTCGGTGAAGTGGTAGAATCGGTATGTGTAGATATGCCTCTGTGAAGTCGATGGAGGTCAAGTAGTCCCCCTCTCTGATATTCTCCAAAATCGATTGCAGAGAATACATCTTGAACCTCTGGTACCGTAAAAATTTGTTGAGTCCTTTTAGATTGAGAATTGGTCTCAACCCCCCCCCCCCCGGGAGGCTTTCTGGTTCACAAATAGCATGGAATAATAACCCTGTCCCTCTTGTTCTACAGGGACCATCTCCACTGCCTCTATATCCAGCAAATGCTGGATGGTGGCTTCCATGATTTTCCTCTTCACCCTGTCCCTGGATATGGGATATAGCCTAAAATAAGGTTTATGGAAAGGAGAGGAGGGACGGTGGTCAAACTGCCTGGAGAGCGATGGCAAAACTCTCCTCTTGTCCCTAGATTCCACCAAATTTGGTTCTAAGGACACTCCAAATAACTTGGCTCCTTTAAATGGCGCAGATGCCAACTTCCACTTTCTCTTAGTGTTGCCTGCCAGTGTTTGAGCCAAAGGAGGCGTCTTGCCATGACGGAAGAGGCAATGGCCCACACTCCAAAATTAGCAGAATTCAGTGTGGCATCCGCCTTGAACTTGGCAGCAGCCACCACTTTATTGAAATCTTTGTGTGTCCGTAGGTCGCTGGCGAGTACCATCTCCTGCATTTGCCTTAACCAAAGCAGTGATGCTTGGGTAAATAAAGAAGCAGCCGAGGCAGTCTTGACCGCCCAGGCAACTGCCTGGTGGGCATGGTAAAGCATTAACTCCACCTTTCTCTCATCTGGTTTTAAAACGTCCTCAGCATCTGAGAGAGTTGCTGAGGGAGATGCTAGCCCCATCACCAGCTCGTCAATCTCGGGGGTCTGTAGAAGCTCAGTGAGGTACAGGGTGACATTGTAAAATTTCTTGTCAAATGATGTGGGATTGGGATAAACCCCAGGAGAAGCCCACTGACATTGGATTAAGTCCACAAATAGCTGTGGTGCTGAAATGGCCTCCGTTTCTGCCATAGGCTCCGAAAAAAGCAGTTCAGTGGGATCTGCTGCCTCTTGAGAAGTCTCAGGCTTTGTCGAATCCATACCCAACTGGGTCGAACTCTTTGCCTTAAAAAGTAGTGTCTTAAACAAATGTGGCCAAAACAAACCTTTGAAGACACGTTGCTCAGGTGCCATTCCTTCATCTTCTGATAACTCCTGATCAATCAGGCCCTCTTCCTCGGAGATAGAATTATCACTACTTGTGGAAGAGCCCGGAGAACAGGGACCCTGATAATCATCAATGTCCCTAGTGTCCTGAAATGGTCTCCCCTTCACCAGCAAATTGGGCATCACCGGTGCTAGTTGCTGAAAATGCTGCCTGCCAGCCTCAAAGCCTTGCTTAACTGCCTCAGAAATCCACTGCTGGACTATCAGTGGCATTCCTGTGTCACCCTCCCCCACCGGGCGGAGCCCCGCTGTGGTAGGAGTGAAAGTGGCCTCACGCGGATGCCTTCTATGACTGGCCACCGCCCTATCTTTTTTCTTTTTCAATTTTTTTTTATTTTTTAAACATAAAACATAAAATACATCTTTTTAGAGCAAGGGTTTGGTCCGGCATAAAATAAGTACAATTATTCACATTCCCTCAATCAATTTTGTTCCAAATTTTTTCCATTTACATCTTTAAAAAAAAAGAAAAAAGAAAAGAAAAAAATCTTATTCTAAACATTTATCATTCTACTATTACACCCAAAATTCTAAACAATAAACACCGTTCTAAATATCATTTTAACAATCAATATTTCATATATATTCCTCAGTCCTAAGATCCATTACCTCAAATCTATATTTTACTTCTCTTAAATGACATCTAATATCCATAATCTTGACAAAAAATATTTTCCTCCTCTCTTAAAGTCATTTCATAAATAATCAACTTTCCTTCTATAGTTTGTTACTTCCATAATACTTTTTTTTATTTACTTCAAATTTATTCTCATATTCTATTGAATCTAATTTTTGGCTAATTCATAGTTGAAATATCTATTTCCCAGCTGTATTTTCCAATACTCCTATCTCTATTTATTTAGACTGGTTTACAGTTTAGCTACTATTCTCCAATAAAGTCTCTTCCACTTCCTCCTAAATTTATTTTTTAGCTGGTTCGCATCTTAATCTGCTGCTTTCCAGCAATGCTTTCCTCCACTCCTACCCCTATTTTTAACTGGTTCACAACTTTATTTCAATTGATCCCCAGGTATAATCTCCTCCACTCCTAACTTTATTTTTGGCTAGTTCACAGTTTTGCTTTAACTGTTACCCAGCGTATGCTTTCCTCCACTCCTAACTCAGTAATTTGGCTGATTCACAGCTTTGCTTTAACTGTTTTCCAGCACATGCTTTCCTCTGCTCCTAACTCTTATTTTTTATTTTTAACTGGTTCCCAATTTACTTTAACTGTTCTCCAGTATGATGCTTTCCTCCACTCCTACCTTATTTGTAAAACTAGGTCACAGCTTTGCTTTCACTGATCTCCAGAATCATGCTTTCCTCCACTCCTAAATTCATTTATTTAACTAATTCATAGCATTTATCTCTTATTCAGTTGTTTAGCTCCAGATTACTTTGAAATGTGTTACCAATATTGTTTTCCAATCTATTCTCCTCCATATCTCTTACCAATTTAAGATAAAAATATATTTCAATAAATATCTTATCTCCTATTCTCTCCTAAGTTTTCTCCCATTCCATGCTTGTTTCTTATTTTCAATAAGAAACATTTTAAACCACTTTAAGATCAATTTTTTGTTTATTATTTATTTATTTATTATTTAAATTTTTATACCACCCTTCTCCCGAGGGACTCAGGGCAGTGCACAGCCACAATAAAGCACACATATCCATAACATTTAAAAACAATTTTAAAACCTATTAAATAATTTGGCCCCAATATTAAAAACTTAGACAACCATTAAAATTCATGTTTAAGACAGCCCAGCTTGTTGAAACAATAATGTCTTGAGGGCACAGCGAAAGCTGCGTAGGTCAGGGATCATACGCATCTCCGGGGGCAATTCATTCCAGAGGGCAGGTGCCCCCACAGAGAAGACTCTCCCCCTAGGGGTCAGCAGTCGACATTGTTTGACCGACGGCACCTTGAGGAGTCCCTCTCTCTGGGAGCGTATTGGCCGGTGGGAGGCTATCGGTGGCAGAAGGCAATCTCGTAAGTACCCAAGTCCTAAGCCATGGAGCGCTTTAAAGATGGTAACCAGCACCTTGAATCGCACCCGGAGGACCACCGGGAGCCAGTGCAGCTCGCGCAGGAGAGGTGTTACATGGGTGCGCTGTGTCGCTCCCATAATCACCTGCGCAGCCGCATTCTGGACCAGTTGGAGCCTCCGAGTGCTCTTCAAGGGGAGTCCCATGTAGAGAACATTACAGTAGTCCAGATGGGAAGTGACGAGGGCATGAGTGACCGTGCGCAAGGAGTCCCGGTCCAGAAAGGGACGCAACTGGTGAATCAGGCGAACCTGATAAAAAGCCCCCCTGGCCACAGCCGTCACATGATCTTCTAGAGACAGCTGTGCATCCAGGAGGACACCCAAGTTGCGAGCCCTCTCTGAGGGGGCCAAGATCTCACCCACAATAGTCAGCAATGGAACCAGCTGGCTATAATGGGACGCCGGAAACCACAGCCACTCGGTCTTGGAGGAGTTGAGTCTGAGCTTGTTTCTCCCCATCCAGATCTGCATGGCCTCCAGGCACTGGGACATCACGTCAAGGGCATCATTGGGGTGGTCCGGGGTGGAGATGTACAGCTGAGTATCATCAGCGTACTGATGGAACTTCACGCCAAAACCACGGATGATCTTACC
The DNA here is from genome assembly GCA_012654045.1 of Ptyas mucosa. Lineage (NCBI taxonomy): Eukaryota > Metazoa > Chordata > Lepidosauria > Squamata > Colubridae > Ptyas > Ptyas mucosa. Next base: position 134,905 of record WNWU01012582.1, read on the forward strand.
CAGTGGCTTCACATAAATGTTGAACAGGAGGGGTGAGAGGATCGACCCTTGCGGCACCCCACAAACAAGGCACCTTGAGGTCGACCTCTGTCCCCCTGCCAACACAGACTGCATACGGTCAGAGAGGAAAGAGGAGAACCCCCGCAACACGGTGCCCCCCACTCCTAACCCCTCCAACCGGTGCATGGTCGATGGTATCAAAAGCTGCTGAGAGGTCTAATAGGACCAGGACAGAGGAACAACCCCTGTCCCAAGCCCTCCAGAGATCATTAACCAATTCAACCAATGCCGTTTCCGTGCTGTACCCCGGCCTGAAGCCCGACTGGTATGGATCTAGATAGACAGCTTCATCCAGGTACTGGGGAAGTTGTCGCACCACCACACTCTCAACAACCTTTGCCACAAAGCGAGACTGAAGACTGGACGATAGTTCGCTAATACAGCCGGGTCCAGGGAAGGCTTTTTGAGGAGGGGCCTCACCACCGCCTCTTTCAAGGCGGAGGGGAAGAAACCCTCACTCAAAGAAGCGTTAATAATCACCTGGAGCCAGCCTCATGTGACCGCCTGGGAGGCCAGCACCAACCAGGAGGGACACGGGTGCAACAAACATGTGGTAGCGCTATGTATTGGTTAAACTGAGTAACGATAGGTTTGATTATGAGATATTGAATTGTTTTACTAATTGCTTCAATTATAAATGGATATTAATTGTGTAAAATTAGATGGAAAAAGAAGAAAGATTTGCTTTCTTTTTATCTAACTTGTTTTATGATTAGAAGCGTGAGACGGAGTTGCATCTATAGAAAGTTACCTTATCTGTTTTTATTAAGTTGTATTTTATATCTTGTATTTGCTCTGGGAAGCCGGGGGGGAGGTGAGGGGGGGGGGAAATGTCTGTAAAACTTTTATAAAACTTTTTCAATAAAACATGTGGTAGCGCTAAATCTACCCAGAATCCTGTCCACGTCCTCGGGAGTCACATGGTCAAACTCCTCCGAGATAACACTCTCAAGACCCACCTCCATCACCCCATCTGAACCTACCCAGTCGGACTCCAAGCCTGTTGTGGCTCCGTGTCAGCCTCCGCCTTACTGAGGTTAAAGAGATCCTGGACTCTAGAAAGTACCATGGTAAGGTGCAATATCTGGTGGCCTGGAAACATTTCCCATTATCGCAAGCTGAATGGGTGAACAAACGTGATGTCCGGGCACCGAAGAAAGTACAATTGTTTCACACCAAGTATCCTGATAAACCCTAATATCTGTGTTATGTTGTTTTATCTTTCCCAATTTAGGACTAACGTCTCTGCTGCAGAGGGGCCGAATGTCAGCCTCCGCCTTACTGCTTGGCTGCCATAGAAAGGGGGAGGGTGTGTGTGGGCTATGGGGGGGCCGAAAATGAAACTTACTTAGATGCTAGTATGCTTAGAAGGGGAAATCGAAACCACTGTTATCGGGCCAACCGTCGTGACATTCCTGATTGATGACGCGGGCAGACGTGCTTCCACCTGACCCCTAGAAGACCTGTGGATTGGATGATTTACGATGGACAATGGGAGGGGATGATTTGTATATGCAGGTTCGCACGTATAATCCTTAGTTTCAGCTTTGCTTGGTTGCGTTCATTTTCTCTGCCAGTAAAAGTACAGATTTTTCATAACAATGGATTCTGGAGTTTTCTTTCCTGGTATTTGAAGGAAGCACACCTGACATTAAGCTGAAACTCATTTTTCCAGCCATCCCAGATAAACACCGAGGGGGCTGAACCCAAAATTATGTCTGACCAGGAGTTTGAAGAGGAACAGATGGGAGCATACGGCTCGACCATGACCTCACTTCAAACAGAACGGGAGACAGCCGAACGAATGGAAGAATTGCAGCTGAGGGAGGAATCTGATACTGCGAGATGGTCGGTAGGAGTGGGAAGGATGCCGGAACAGGGGAGAACCCCCTGGGGAGTAACCAGCTCCAGACCCCGACGGGAGGAAGCTGTGTGGATGCAGGAGCAAAAGGAAAGCCTCATGATGGCACAGGCATTACAGCTCATTCATGACGTTGAAGAAAGCGGGAAAAACCGTGAGTCTTATGGGCTCCCTGTGGGGAAGGAAAGAGATTACCCCAGGGAAGAGCCAAAAGAAAGAGTGTGTGGGGGGGAAGAAGAAGAAGCTAGAGGAGAAACAGTTCAAACCTCTGGGGGCCAAGTGAGAGATGCAGCAGCCCAAGGGGCCCCAGCCTTTCTGGTTCCCCCCCCCGCCAACGGAAAAAACCAAAAATCCCCCCCTTGACTGGAAAATATGATGGAAACCCAAAAACCCTGGGGCTTTTCCTGACCCAAGTCTGGAATCACATGCAAGATTGTGGGGAAGATTATTTGTCAGATGCAGCCCGAGTGAGAGGCGTCACGAACGTGCTAGAGGGAGTAGCAGCTGATTGGATGGTGACCCTCCACAATAACAACTCCCCCCTGCTGAGAAATTACAATCAATTCATGGCGGCCCTTAGAAGGCGGTTTGAAGACCACCTAGCTGAACAGAAGGCGAGACTCAGAATGAAGGGTATCCAGCAGGGCCGCAGGTCGGTGGCAGAATATACCCAAGAGTTTCGTGAGCTGGCACCTTACATGACAGGATGGTCAGAAGCGGCCTTATTAGAGAGTTTCAAGGATGGGCTAAATGAAGAAATATACAAAGATTGCAGAGCCCGGGGGGGCCCCCGAAGACTTGCAGTGCTGGTATATAGCGGCTGAAGATGTGGAAATCGAGCTGGCCCGAAGCCGACTCCGAGGAAGTGGCACGAGAGACCCGTCATCCTCTACTTATCGTAAAGGAGCGCCAAAGACGGCCGCGGGGAGAGCGGAATTCAAACCCAAATCGAAGCCCTTCACATGTTTCAAATGTGGAAAAGAAGGCCATCGGGCTGCCGAGTGCTTCTCTAAACCGATGCCAAGGTCTACTGCCCCAGTTCCTAAGAAAGGCGACAAAGTGCCCATGAAAGCTCGCGCAACCGCTGTGGAAGGAGAAGTCGTTGAGTTCGCTCCCCGTAACCAGGGTGAGTTGGGAACTCCGACCACCGCTGAGGACAACGGAACGGACTCCGACTCCGACTCCAGCGACCTGGTGAGTCCTACCGAAAACCCTATGCTCATCCCCATAGAACTAAGGGTACCGTCCACAGGGACACAGGTGTGCCAGGGATTAAGCTGAGTCACTGGACCACACCCCACAGACTATAAAAGGGAGTGTGGTGGCCATTCAAACTCTGTGATGGACAAAGCTAATTTCTGCAAGTCACTTTGTGCAACGCCTAAATCTGTTGAAGGCTTTTGAGCTGGACTGTTTCCAAATCGGTGTGTATTTCTGTATGTTATCTGGTGGAGGCACAACCCCTCCTTCTTGTAGTAAAGCACTTGGCAGTCGGTTCTCGTACTGCTGCCAAGTACCTGATAACGGACATTGTTTGTTTGAGCTATTCTTTAATCCACGGCTGACTGTTTGAGGGGGTGTGTGTGTGTGTGTGTGGGAGACGGGGACAGAACATCTTGTCCGTCACCTGAAACTTAAACCATCGTTTAACCACGATGGACCAACAGCTGCAGAAGCAGTTACAGCAGCTGCAAGATGCCAATCAGCTCCTGCAGCAGCAAGTGGCACAGTTAACTGCCCAACTTGCTTTGGGGAATGCTCCTGCAGCTCTCCCTCTCTCTCCTCCTCCTCCCCATTCGAGATGCCCGGTGAACGTGCCAGATAGGTTTTCTGGGCAGCCGGAGATGTTCCCGGCCTTCATGGGACAATGCCAACTCTTCATGGCAATGAGGCCGGAGGATTTTCCAGATGACCGGGCTCGGGTGGCATTCACAATCAGCTTCCTTTCCGGCTCTGCCACCCGATGGGCCATGCCCCTGTTGCTGCAAAATAGCCCCTTGCTTCTGGACTATCAGGGCTTTTTGCAAGACCTGTGTGTGATTTCTGAGGACCCCCTCTGGGTTCAGACGGCAGCGAGGCGCATCAAGGACCTCCGCCAAGGGAAGTGCCCCCTGCAGGACTATATTGCGGAGTTCCGACTGCTCGGCCAGGACTCTGCCTGGAATGAGGCGGCGACGAGCTGCAGGACGAGCTGGTTCGGGTGGAGGTGCCTCCAACCCTTGACGCATTGGTGCTCCAATGCCTGCGGATCGACGCCCGCCTCCTATGGCGACGGCCTTGTCGGCCCCTCCAGGAACCACCGGCAGCTCCTGCACCCCCGCGGCCCGCACTGACAGCGCCCCGGACCACCCCGCGCTTTGTGGCGATGGCTGAGGAGCCCATGGAGCTTGGAGCAGCCAGACCTCACCTGACGGCCCAGGAGCGGATGTGGAGATGCCAAGGGGGATTGTGCCTCTATTGCGGGGAGGCTGGACATTTTGCCGCCTTGTGCCCCAGGAAGTGGAGTGGGATGCCCAAGCCTGTTCCGGAGACTCGGCGTGACCAGCTGGGAAACGGGCCAGGCCTGGTCTAGGGGAAACCCTGGGCCAGGCACATAGCCATGCCCCATCGGAGTTGGTGGCGGTGGACTGTGAGCCCCCTCGGCACCTGATTCTGGACACCCGGGTTTTGGTGGCCAACCGGTCGGAGGGGCTCCAGGCGCATGTGCTGGTGGACTCGGGGGCCACAACGAACTTCATGGACTGGGCCTTTGTGGCCCATTATAAGGTCCCCTTGGTTCCGGTGGACCCCCCATTAAGGGTCGAGACTATCGATAGGCGGGAACTCGTGGTGGGGCCCATCAAATTCGCTACCCAGCCCTTGCGCCTCGCCATTGGGGCCCATGAGGAGGCGATCCAATTCTATGTAATGGCGGACCTGCATTTCCCATTGGTCCTGGGGATGGCCTGGCTTCGGGCCCACGACCCGCAGGTGGCCTGGTCGAGAAACGCCATCTCATTCCTGAGCCTGCAGTGCATCGACCACCTCCGCCACACCTGTGCCAGCCAGGACATCTCCACCCCGGCCATCTCCTTGCCTCCGGAGCTGACGCCCTTCGCAGACGTGTTCAGCGAGAAGGAGGCGGACCGCTTACCCCTGCACCGACCCTACGACTGCCCGGTGGACCTGCTACCCAACGCGCCACTGCCCTCGGGACGCCTGTATTCCATGTCGGAGCCCGAGTTGGCCGCCCTGCGGGACTTTTTGGACAAAAACCTGGCCCGAGGGTTCATCCGGCCTTCGACCTCCCCCCTCTCGGCCCCGGTCCTCTTTGTGAAGAAGAAGACGGGAGACTTACGCCTGTGCTGCGACTACTGGCGCCTGAATGCCATCACGGTGTGGAATCGCTACCCCCTGCTGCTGATCCTGGAGCTGATGGAGAGGTTGCGGGAGGCCTCGATCTTCACCAAGCTCAATCTCCGAGGGGCCTACAACCTGGTGCGTGTGTGAGAGGGGGACGAGTGGAAGATGGCGTTTGGCACCCGTTACGGCCACTTCGAGTATACCGTCATGCCATTCGGGTTGACCAACGCCCCCGCGGTCTTCCAGCAGTTGATGAACGACGTGTTCCGGGACATGCTGGACCGGTTCATGGTGATCTACCTGGGTGATATTCTGATCTATTCCCGGACCCAGGAGAGCCACCTCCAGCATTTCCGCCAGGTTTTGCAGCGCTTGCGGGAGCACCAACTCTATGCGAAGTTGGAGAAATGTTACTTCTACCAGACTTCCATAGAGTTCCTCGGGCACATCATCACCCCCAAGGGCATCGTTATGGACCTGCGCAAGGTGGAGGCCTTGTGCAGTTGCGAACCCCCACGTCAGGTGAAGGACATCCAGCGCCTGCTGGGGTTCACCAACTACTACCGGACCTTCATCCCAGGCTTTGCCACCCTGACCTTGCCATTGACCCAGCTCCTACGGAAGAAGGTCCCGTTCCGGTGGGGGCCCCCGCAGCAGCAGGTCTTCGAGATCCTCAAGCAGGCTTTCGTCACGGAGCCGGTCCTGAGGCATCCCAATCCACACTGTCTGTTCATGGTCGAGACGGATGTGTCCAACGTGGCAATTGGGGCGGTGCTGCTACAGGCCCCGGTGGATGGCGCACTCTTTTTCCCTGCACCTACTACTCCAGGAAGCTCAACCCTGCTGAGCGCAACTATACCATTTGGGAAAAGGAGTTGCTGGCTATCAAGGCCGTGTTCGAGGCTTGGCGGTATCACCTCGAGGGGGCCCGACACCAGGTGGAGGTGCGGACGGACCATTGGAACCTGGAGCACCTCACCACGGCCAGGAAGTTGAACCAGCAGCAGATCCGGTGGTCGTTGTTTTTCACCCGGTTCAACTTCTGAGTCACGTACATTCTGAGCGGCCTCAATCAGAGGGCGGACGCCCTATCCCGCAAGCCGGAATACTTCTGCCCCAAGGACTCCCTTCCCCCCTGGACAGTGCTGCCAGCGGAATCCTTGGCCGCGGTCCAGGAACCGGTGGACCTGCGGGCTTAGGTGCTGGAAGCGCAGAGCCGGGACGACTGGTTGCAGCAGCGGAAAGCGGACGTCGGCCCCGCGTCTCCATGGACCTTGGAGGAGGGCTTGCTAAAGCACCAGGGCCGGCTGTACGTGCCCACGAGTCCAGTCCAAGCCCTCGTCATGAACCAGTGCCATGATAACCCCGCGGCAGGGCACTTCGGTTTCTTTAAGACTTTGAACCTGGTGATGCGGACTTTTTGGTGGCCTCGGGTACGGCACAACGTGCACGCGTATGTGACGTCCTGTGTGACGTGCCGACAGGCCAAAGCCGCGTCCGGCCCACCTCCTGGGCTCCTCCAGCCGCTGCCGACACCAGAGAGACCGTGGGGAGCCATCTCCATGGACTTCCTGACAGACCTGCTGCTGTCTGCCACGTTCATGACTGTCCTCGTGGTGGTGGACATGCTCACCAAAATTGCACATTTCATTCTGTGTCGAGGCCTGCCATCGGCCCGCACCACAGCCCGTCTGTTCCTGCAGCACATCTTCCGCCTCCACGGCTTGCCGAACAGGGTGGTGTCAGACCACGGGGCCCAGTTCACAGCAAGCTTCTGGAAAAGCCTGATGGCCACGTTGGAGGTGCAGGTGTGCCTGTCGTCGTCGCACCATATGGAGACTGACGGGGGCACGGAGAAGGTCATCGGCATCCTGGAACAGTACCTCCGCTGTTTTGTCAAACAGCAGCAGGACAACTGGGCCGAGTACCTTCCCCTGGCGGAGTTCGCCTTCAACAACTCCCAGCACACCTCCACCCAGATGACCCCATTCCATGCCAACGTCGGCTGCCATCCCCGGCTCTTCCCTTTGGCGATTCCGGATTCCCCTGTTCCTGAGACCCGGGACTTCCTATCGGAACTGCAGGCCGTGCAGCAACTGGCGTGGCGGCAACTGATCCGGGCGAAGGAGGATTACAAGCGGGTTGCCGACCGCTCACGACGGGCTATGCCACCGCTGGAAGTCGGGGATCGGGTGTGGCTGTCCACGAAACACCTGCCCACGGACCGGCCGGTGAAGAAACTGGACCACCGCTTTATCGGTCCCTTCCCCGTCGAGGCGGTCATCAGCCTGGTGGCCTACCGGTTGACTCTGCCATGCTCCATGCGGCTCCACCCTGTTTTCCATCAGTCCCTCCTGATCCCTGAGGCCCTGCCGTGTCACCTCCGATGCCCATCAGCGCCTGCCCCCCCTGCCACTGCTGACGAGGACGACTCCACGACGTACGAGGTGGACAGCATCCAGGACTTCCGTTGGCTGAAAGGGCGCTTCCAATACCTCATTGCCTGGAAGAGGTACGGGCCCGAGGAGTTCACCTGGGTGGACACTTCTGCCGTTTAGGCCCCTGACCTGGTACAGGCCTTCCACGACCACATCCCGACTGGCAGACCCAGGGGAAGGGCCCTGCGGTGGGGGATGGTGTTGTGACTCCGACCCCCGAGCCCATCGTATCAGAGGAAGAAGACTCCGAACATGAAGGAGTGGAGCCGGCCAGGCCCCTCCTCTCTGGCAATTCCTCAGGTGTCTGCCGAAGGAGAGGAGATTGGCCAGGAGCCAGGTGTCTCCGATCAGAGTGAGAACGAGGGTGATAAATCGTGGCTGGATCCACGCCAGCATCGGCGAGATAAACGTTCGCAGCAGATGAGGAGGCATGCCAGGGATTAGCTGAGTCACTGGACCACACCCCACAGACTATAAAAGGGAGTGTGGTGGCCATTCAAACTCTGTGACGGACAAAGCTAATTTCTGCAAGTCACTTTGTGCAACGCCTAAATCTGTTGAAGGCTTTTGTTTGAGCTATTCTTTAACCCATGGCTGACTGTTTGAGGGTGTGTGTGTGTGTGTGGGAGACGGGGACAGAACAAAGCCTTCCCGAATCTGAGCAATTTTGTCGTGCAGGTATTGCACAAAATCCTCAGCCCTACCCTGCATTTCATTTCATTTCATTTATTGGATTTATATACCGCCCTACTCCCGAAGGACTCAGGGCGGTGAACAGGCACAAAATAAAATACATAAATACAAAAGTTAGAAGCATAAATAAAACCAGATTAGATAATTTATCCCAAAACAATTAAAAATCCCAATAATTTAAGAACAGATTTAAATTTTCAATTTAAAAGAATTTAAAAGAAAGGGGAAAAGGTTAAGCCAGGCCGGCTTGCTGGAATAGGAGAGTCTTAAGAGCAAAGCAGAAAGTGCGCAGATCCGGGATCCTCCGTATCTCCGGGGGAGCTCGTTCCAGATAGTGGGTGCCCCCACAGAGAAGGCCCTCCCCTGGGGGCTGCCAGTTGACACTGTTTGTCCGACGGCACCTGGAGGAGCCCCTCTCTATGAGAGTGTACCCACTGGTGGGAGGCAGTTTGTGGTAGTAGGCAGTCCCGTAAATAACCAGGTCCTAAGCCATGGAGAGCTCTAATGGTGGTGACCAAGACCTTGAAGCACACCCGGAAGACCACCGGGAGCCAGTGCGGCCGCACTCTGCACCCGTTGGAGCCTCCAGGTGCTCCTCAAGGGGAGCCCCATGTAGAGAGCATTACAGTAGTCCAGGCGGGAGATGACGAGGGCATGAGTGACTGTGTGTAGGGAGTCCCGATCCAGAAAGGGACGCAACTGGTGAATCAGGTGAACCTGATGAAAAACCCTCCTAGTCACGGCCGTCAAATGCTCTTCTAGAGATAGCCATGAATCCAGGAGGACGCCCAAGTTGCAAGCCCTCTTCGTGGGGGCCAGCGATTCACCCCCAATAGTCAGCGATGGCGTCAGCTGACTATATCGGGACATCGGAAACCACAGCCACTCGGTCTTGGATGGGTTGAGCCTGAGCCTGTTCCTCCCAATCCAGATCCTCACGGCCTCCAGACACTGGGACATCACTTCAAGGGCATCGTTGGGGTGCTCCGGGGGTCTTCCCGCACTCCCAGATGAAGTAGGGAGCGGGTCACCCTAACCAGGGCGGCTGGGCGGTTCTCTGCAGACACAACAAGAGCGGAAAAATAATTAGATTTTGCCACTCTTATCGCCACTAGGTAGATCCTAATATGAGACCTCACCAGTGTTCGGTCAGATTTGGAATGGCTGGCCCTCCAATCGCTCTCCAGGTGTCTTTTCCGGCACTTCATCTCCCTCAGCTCCTCAGAAAACCAGGGAGCCAATTGGGATGGGCACTGGGTCAGAGGCTGCAAAGGCACGATGCGGTCCAAATCTCCAGCGGCTGCCCTATCCCAGGCGGCCACCAGTTCTTCAGTCGAGTCGTGAGCCAGAGCCTCAGGGAATGGCCCAAGCTCTGTCAGGAACCTATCCGGATCCATCAGGCGTTATGTTTATTAATTCTATAAATAATTATTTTTAACATCCAACGCCTTGAAAAGAAAACATTTTCTTCCAAATTATTAAATCTGTAAGTACTGCTTGTTGAGAATACAAAATTTAAAAAGGCATTAGAATATCCAAAAATCATGTTTTTCTTCAATCATTTATCACTTATTTCTTAATCAAATTGTTTATATATTTATATAAAAAATACTAATAGAAAAAAGAGAGTAATAGCAATAATAATAATAGTTACAATAAAAAATAAAAAAAATAAAAATAAAGCAACACTAAAAAAGAAAAAAGAAAAGGGAAGAGAGTAGAAAAAAAACAAAAGAAGAAAGATGGGAAAAAAAAGAGAAAAGGGGGGGGGGGGGAACAAAAAGAAAGATGCAAAAAGAAAAAAGAAATAGAGAGAGAGCATAGAGAAGAAGAAAAAAGTATCTCCTAACATTATTCAGTCACCCAGAAACCGTTACATTCATTTAAATCAAAGTATGATATTTTGTTGTCTTGTTACATGATATATTCCATAATTCCTTTCTCCAGTCTATCCAGATATGTATCTTTTCCATTTCAATGTCATCAAAGTTATGAATTCTACAAAATTAGTTCTGAAGCTATTCCATATATGGTATCATCATGTCCTTCTTCTATTGCCACACCCTTCTTTTGTTGCCACGTTTATTAGTTCAATTTTCATTATTCCATTTAATTTCTTCTTTCTAATCTTCAATAAATCCTCCAGTGAACAGATTATGTATCCTAAATCAAGTTCCCTGAATCTTTTCCTCAAAATAGTCAAGTTTAAATAACAAGCAACAAAGTTTCTCTTTTCAAGTAACAAGTGGAATTTACACTATCTTGTGGCAAAGGTGACAGGGACTGAGGAGGCCACATGCCGCTCATTGAAGGGCCAGGATCTGCCATCAGCACAGAGGCCGCTTCTTCCTTTAAAATTGAGCCTCCTGTTACACTGACATTGTCTGGCTCCAATATCTGGCCAGAAGAAGGACCTGCAATAATGCCCTTGTCTGCTAGGGGGCTTAGCTGCATTATCTTCTCTGCTGCTTTTGCTCCTTTTGCCACCTGTTTTTCTAAGGCCCTCTGAAGCCTTTGTTCCCCCTCCTCTTGGGCCTTCGATGGTTTCTTAGTAGCGACAGCCTTGGCCCTTATCTTGGCTGCAGCTCCCTTGATCCCACTCTTAGATCTAGAGGATACATATCTGGAGCCTCGACTGTCAGCCCTGCCCAACTGAGCTTTCTCAGCCATCTCTCTGTGGTCACTAATAGAAGCTGTAGACTATCGTCTGACCTGGTCTATCAGCTTGTTCCCCACAGTAGTCCT
>WNWU01012582.1:146143-182172 GCA_012654045.1 Ptyas mucosa
GGGCCCTAATAGGAGCTGGAGCCTATCGTACCCCCTCGTTTACCTTTTCCCCCCCCGCGGGTGCGGGCGCCCCCCCCCCCCCCCCCCCCCCCCCCCGTCAAAGGCCCGAAGTTTCAGTTATCTCACCACTCCAGTCGACTGTAGCTCCCAGCAGGTCTTCCGATACAGATAGAAGTTGGAGGCCCCGGTCTACCTCCCAACCGGGCAGGCAGCTGAAGGGAACCTCTCCACACCACTTGTGCCTGAAGCTGCTCAGGGTCCGCGCTCCCTTCTGGGCAGGCAGCCGAGAGAGCTCTCTCTGCAGTGTGCTTCCAGCCAGCAAGCACTTTTAATCAGGTCCCAGGAACCAACTGCAGCTCACGTTCTATCTATTAGGATCTGTGGCTCGATAAGCAGTTCTGCCGCTGGAGCTCTCCTCCCAAGTAGCGGGCTCAAGTCCCCAGCCCTTCACGCTACTCACAGTTAAATTGGCGACTGTCAGCGGTATTTTTATCAACCTCCTCCAAATTTGCACCCAAAAACGCCGCCGAAGCCGACACACGTCTCAAAATGGCACCAGCTGTAAAAGGAGCTTCCTTCGCTCGAAGCCCTTTCACCGTCTGTGGAGCTGCGATTTTTGGCAGCCCAGCCAGCTGTTCTGTTCAGCGTTCTCTGCCTTCTATTGCCAATTCGTGCAGTCTCCTGCTTTGGGGAAGTGGGCTCGAGCCAATGGCCCTTCACGCTTCCCCCAAAATGGCACCGGCTCCTGTGGAGTCATCTTCCAGACAACCACTTGCCCACACACCACTCTCCAAGGCTAGCAGCGGGCTCAAGCTGATGGCTCTTCATGCTGCAATTTGAAGGCTGCTATCAGATTGCTCTCTTTCCTAATTGAAATCGACTGAAATTACCCTAAATACTAATGACCTCTAAGAGCTCTCCCTGACACGTCTTGGCAGAGCTTTAGACTGCTAAAGATGGGGGAGTGGGAGGAAAACCCCAGCCCAACCAGCCACTAAACTGGACAATGGAATGTCAAGCAGCCTTTGAGAAGCTAAAGAGACTGTTTGCGGCTGAGCTGGTCCTAAAACACCCCAACCCCAAGGAAACTTTTCTGATCCAAGTGGAGGCCAGTGATGTGGCAGTGGGGGAAGTTCTCCTCCAAAAGAACAAAGAGGGAAAACTGCAACCATGTGCCTACACATCCTGAAAGCTGAATGAGACAGAGTGTCGAACCCGACATCAGCTCGACATATTTGTCAGAGGGACAGGCATCCAAAGCCGACTAAAGAATCTACAGAAAAGCAGTGGGGATGGTTATTAGATACTCGGGGTAGTAGTGGTGACGGGTTCGTTAGATTCTGGTGGTGGTGGTTACTAATACCTGCGCATAGGCTGCGAGTCAGGATTGTCTGTGAAGAATCGGCGTCTGCAACGTTTGAATGCGGAAGTGCTGTCGGCTTGGGAAGAAGGAAATAAGGAACAGCTGGAAAGACGATTGCGTACGGGTGGGGCATGGGTGCGGTCGGCGCACTGCTTTAAAAAACGCTGATGAAACCAAACATTCAGTGCTGACTTTATTACATTCGTACTTGGTTTTTCCTCGATACCCGACTGTTGCAGATTAAAGATTGCTTGACTAAACCCTGTTTTCCCTGTTTGGTGATTCATCTGAAGAACCGCCCAGAGGCAGATCAGAAGAGCTGAGAGAAAGTCAGCACTGAATTCTTAAACCTTTCCTGGTTTGTTGCAAGGCGAAGGAGAGCCATGGCTGAAGGAGTTGATATGACTGTGTTGGGGGAAATAGTGGAAGGTGAAATGGCGGGGGAGGGGGTGCGAACTGAGGAGGTCGTCGTGAAGGAATGTGAGGGAGAAGTGGTGCGACCAAAGGAGAAGACGCCCCAACCTGTAGACCCCTTGGCGGAGGTTAAAGGGGAGAAGGAGAAAGGTGTATTGCAGGCTGCATCAGGGCACTGGTGGCACAGCTCTGCTTTGTCAGGCCAAGGGGAACCACGATCTAGAACCCCACCTCCCACATCAGAGACTATGTTTCAGGTTTGGAGGGAGCAACGATGGATGGATGAGGAGGACCAGGAATGAGGCTATGCCACAGATCCTGGTACTGCTAGCATGGACTCTCTTAGGGAAAGATTTGGCGAAGCTAGCTTCCAAGATGCCCCTTCTTGGCAACCTTGGGTGGTAGGTCTGGACCCCTCGGGTACGTGGAGAGAACGAGGGGGCCCAGGGTCCAACACTCGCTTTCGACTCACTAGCCCAAAATTAAAAAGAGAACACGTCTCTCAAAGAGATGTGGTAAAGCAACCTCCCGGTGGTGGGGTTTCTGCTTCCACGGGTGGGGACAGCAGTTATGGACCAGGACAACGGCCAGCGGTTGGGCAGCATACGCTCTCCAGAAGGTCACTGCCTGGACATAAACAGGGGGAGTCCTCATGGGGCATGAGCAGGATGACAAAGGAGTGGAAATGGACCCCAAGAAGGTACAAGCCGTCCTAGAGTGGCAAGCGCCGAAAACGAGGAAACAATTATAAAATTTCCTCGGATTCGCGAATTTTTACAGGCAGTTTATCTCTTCTTTTGCTCGTATTGCTTTGCAGACTTGTTAAAAATGAAACCTAGTACCACAAAACCGAAACCAGGTCAGATTCTCATGTGGTCAACAGCGTGCCAACAAGCGTTTGAGCAACTGAAAACCCTGTTTGCCTGTGAACTGATATTGACACATCCAGATCCGTCTTATCCTTTCATAATCCAAACCGACGTGAGCGATGTGGCTGTTGGCGCGGTATTGCTTCAAGAGAACTCCCAGCAGGTTTTACAACCTTGCGCTTATACGTCGAGAAAATTAACAGCGACAGAACGACGATAGGCTATATGGGAAAAGGAGGCGTTCGCTATACGTTGGGCATTACTAACTTGGAGACATTTACTTGAAGGAGCAAAACCTATTTTCGAAGTATGGACTGACCATAAGAATTTAGAGGCTGTACAAACCCCTAGACGAATGTCACCGAAACAAGTCTGGTGGGCGCAGTATTTTTCCCGCTTTAAGTTTACCCTAAAGTATGTTCCTGCTGGTCGCAATTTCTTGGCTGATGCCCTGTCCCGGATGCCTCAATACGACAGCAAGATGGAAGAAATAATACAGGCCATGATACCAGCAACACAGACAGCAGGCCAGGTGACATCTGAACGTACAATGAACCGGTGGTATACCTTGGTGGCCCAGGCTCTAATGACAGATCAGTGGGTACAAAACAACAAATCTTTGATCAGCACAAGGGACGGTTTAGCCTGGAGGAACGATAAACTGTATATACCAGAGACGGTTAGGATGAAGATATTAAAGGAGTGCCATGATGCGAAACCCGCTGGTCATTTCGGGTTTCTGAAAACATTACACCTCACCCGGCAGCAGTTTTGGTGGCCTTGCATGCGCAAGGATATTGAAGACTATGTCAAATCCTGCAAGACGTGTGCCACATGTAAGCCATGACCAGGAAAACCATTAGGCCTATTACAGTCCGTTGCTAATCCCGGGAGGCCATGGGAGGAAGTAGCTATGGATTTTATCGTTGACCTCCCGGAAAGCAATGGACAAACAGTCATATGGACTGTGATAGATCTTTTTTCGAAACAGGCCCACTTTGTACCCTGTAAAGGGCTCCCTTCAGCACGAAAACTCTCCTGAATGTTCATCCACCATATATATAGACTACACGGGGTGCCCCGTAGAATCATTTCAGATCGGGGAGTACAATTCACCACCCGGTTTTGGCGAGACTTCGTCAGGTCAATAGGGTTGTCACAAGCTCTCAGTTCAGCTTTACATCCAAGTACCAATGGTGCAGTTAAACGAGCTAACGTCATGATCGAACGGTATTTGAGAAGTTACATCTCCTATCAACAGTCAGATTGGGCTGATCTGGTACCATTTACTGAAATGGCATATAATAATGCAGTGCACAGGAGTACAGGTTTAACCCCTTTCAGTATAGTAATGGGTAAAGATTTCCCAGCTATCCCAGAATTAGATACTCAACCTACAGGGGGCATGTCTCCGGCTGCTTGGGCCAATAAAATTCGAGGCAGTTGTCCAAACGTAAAACAAGCATTAAAGAAAGAAATATTCCTTTAATTATATTAAAGGAATATAAACGTCAGGCAGATAAGGGGAGGGCAGAACCCAAACCTATTAACGTGGGGGACCGAGTGTTTCTGTCTACCAAATATATCAAACTAAGAATCCCCTGTAAGAAACTAGGTGTCAGGTTTCGACGTAATCTCAAATAAATTTCATTCTCAAACACAAAGTCTTTGATGAATCTCTCCTTTATTGAAGAATTTACGATCTGACCTGAACTCATATGCAGCCAAAACTGATTCTCTGAAACCAACCCCTCCCCTTCTGCCTCTCAAAATCTCAATGCCCATTAGCCATCTTCCAAGTCAGTCTCTTCTGCCAACTACTTCAGATCACAGGAATGTCCCCCTCCCTTCATCACCTGGGTAACCCTATCTATTAAGGGGGAGAAGAACACTAGATCAAATGTCCAAGCTAGTAAAACTTCAAGCTGCTTCTGCTAGCTCTTTTTTTTTTCTTTTCTCTTTGATCTTCATGGCAGCGATGAAAATAGAACAAGTTAGATCGCTGACATCCGGCCCCTCTCCCTTCATTTCTCAAAGGCAGCCTGCCGGGGGGAAAAAACAACAAGTTAAGCATCGTTATCCCATCCGAGGGTGTGCCCCCCCCTCTCCTGGCTTTCCCGGGTGATCTGCATGGAATTTGGCTATAAGGCGGTCAGCTTGGATGTTTGTGCTCCTCACCCAGGAAGCCTCTGATAGAGGGTAACCTTTCCATTTAATTAAGTATTGGAGGCGCCCCCTGTGCCACCTTGAATCGAGGATTCGCTGTACCTCAGAGTGAGTTTGGCCCCCAATGACCAGGGGACCGGGGAGGTCACGTTGTACCGGCCTTAGAGTTGACCCCACTACTGGCTTTAAAAGGTTGCTGTGGAAAACGGGGTGTATCTTCCCTAGGAGCCGGGGCAACTGCAGTTGTACTGTAACCGGGTTGATTATTTTTACTATAGGGAACGGTCCTATAAATTTTGGACCCAATTTTTTGCTCAGGAGTCTGAGTCTCAAATACTTGGTGGAGAGGTAGACTTTCTCGCCTACTCGGAATGGCCTTTGGGGAGTTCGATGCTTGTCTGCTTGTTTCTTATAGGATTGTGCCGCCTTGGTCAATGCCCTCTTAACGTTCTCCCAGGTGTCTCTTAACCCTAACATCCAATCAGTCAAACTGACTGAGGAAGGGGGCTCCCTTGGGTACTCTGGAATGGGGACGAAATCCATGCCACTCACTATTTTGAACGGGGTTAATCCCGTGCTACTGTGGACAGCATTATTATACGTGACCTCTGCAAAAGATAGGAGGTCTGCCCAATTGGACTGTTGGTAGTCAACGTAGCATCTTAAGTATTGCTCTATCATAGCATTCAGTCTCTCCGCCCCCCTCCCCATTGGTGCTCGGGTGAAATGCTAAACTGAGGCTTTGGGACGACCCTATGGAGCGTAGGAACTCCCTCCAGAATTTTGCTGTGAATTGGACTCCTCGGTCGGAGATAATCCTTCAGGGGACTCCATGCAGGCGGTAGATGTGTTTCAGGAACAGTTTGGACAACTGGCGAGCTGAGGGCAGCCCACTGCAAGGAATAAAGTGCGCCTGTTTGGAGAATAAGTCTATTACAGTCCAGATCACTGTATTTCCACCGCTCCTCGATAGCTCTACCATAAAGTCCATCGCAATCTCCTCCCATGGTCTTGTCGGTTCAGCTACTGGTTGCAACAGTCCAGGAGGGCATCCTGGTCGTGTCTTCATCGTGGCACAAATGGTGCAACTTTTTACATAACTGTCTACGTCCTTTCTCATGTGGGGCCACCAGAACTGTCTTCGTACTAAGTGCAGAGTCTTTAGGAAACCAAAATGTCCTGCTGGCTTAGCGTCGTGGCTCCTCTTCAGGATTAAGGTGCGTAGAGTCTGTGAGACATAAAGCTTTGTCCCCTTCCAGGCTAGGTCATCGCTTTTTGTCAGGAGACGTTGATTGTCTCGGAACCAGGGGTCCGCCACTGTTTCAGTTTTGAGTTTTGTCGTTAGCTCACTTTCAAGTTGGTCTTGCTGGTCACGGCATCGCCGTCTGGTGACCACCTGACCCATGACCTGGGCAGAAGGGATAATGGCGTTCACTACCTGCTCCCGTTCACTGTTATATTGGGGCATCTGGGAGAGTGCATCGTCCAAGAAATTCTTCCCCCCGGGATGTGTTTGAGCTCGAAGTTGAAACGATTGAAGTATTGCGCCCAGCAGACTTGCCTGGGTGACAATTTCCGTGGGGTTCTAAGGGCCTCCAGATTTTTGTGATCAGTCCAAACTTCGAACGACTTCTGGGCCCCCTCTAGTAGGTATCGCCAGGTTAGCAGTGCCCATCTTACCACGAACGCTTCCTTCTCCCATGCCGCCCATCGCCTCTCTGTGTCGGTGAGTTTTTGGGAGGTGTAGGTGCAAGGTTGTAGGCTCCCTTGGCCGTTCTTTTGGAGCAGCACAGCTCCAACTGCCACCTCGCTGGTGTCAGCTTGGATGATGAAAGCCTGTTCGGGGTCAGGGTGTTTTAGGACAGGCTCTTTTGCAAACATCTCTTTTAGCGTATCGAATGCCCGTTGGCAGGTTGGGTCCCACAGTAGGGGCTGTGCCGGGCGGGCCTTCGTCGTCGGACTCCCCATCTTTAGGAGGTCCATCAGGGGTTTGGCAATTTTTGCGAACGAGGGGATGAATTGTCTGTAGAAGTTCGCAAAACCTAAGAAGCTCTGCAGTTGTCTGCGTGTGCGAGGGGGTTTCCATTGTAGAACTGATTGTACTTTGGCTGGGTCCATCTCTACCCCGTCATTTGATATTTGGAAACCTAAGTAGTCTAGGCGTGATTGGTGGAAATCGCATTTTGACAGTTTGACATACAGGTTCGCCCCCAGCAGTTTCTCCAATACTTGGTGGACGAGGGGTACGTGTCCATCCAAGGTTTCTGTGTAAATGAGGATATCGTTCAGGTAGACCAGAACCCCTTTGTAGAGGTGCTCATGTAGGACTTCATTTATCAGTTGCATGAACACCGCCGGGGCTCCTTGCAGTCCAAAAGGCATCACCTTAAATTGGAAACTTCCTAGGGGGCAGTTGAATGCTGTCTTCCACACATCCCCTTCCTTGATGCATATTCGGTAGTAGGCTTCTCGGAGGTCTAATTTGGTGAAGACTTTTCTTTTGGCCAGGTGGGACAGCATGTCCTTCATAAGGGGAAGGGGATATAAGTTGTGCATGCAGACGGCATTGATACCCCTGAAGTCACCCAGCAGACGCATAGAGCCATCTTTTTTCGCTTTGAAAAGGACCGGTGCCGCGACCCGCAGTTTGGCTGGCTCAATGAAACCCCTTTGTAGGTTCTTGTCTATGTAGTTCCGGCATTTCTTGCATCTCGGGGGGCGTCATGGCATATAGCTTAGGTTTTTGTAATTTTGCTCCAGGGATGATCTCGATGGCGCAATCGGCGTCGTGGTGGGGCGGTAGAACGTTGCACTCAGCTTCGCTAAACACATCTGCAAGGTCTTGGTACTCCTCTGGAATCTGTTCTTTATCGTGGGAGCTGTCGGATGCGGCCCCCAGTTGCTCTGTCGTACCCTCGGGGAGGGGCCCTTGCATTGGCGCCTTCTTCCTTTGCCACGGTGGGAAAGATTGGAGCTTCTGCATGGGAACCATCTCCCCTGGTTGGAGCAGTAGGGGTTGGGGGCCCTTTGCAATTCTCAGCCTGCGGGTCCCTTCTTGCCACCAGATGATTGGGCCACACTTGTCTAGCCATGAGAGTCCTAGTATGACTGGGTTCGTCATTTTGGGGGCTATTATAAATCGGATCTTTTCCCAGTGGTCTGCTAGCTCCAGCCTCACTGGCTCGGTCAGGTGTGTGGCGTAAGTCCCCCCCACTAGGGATCCATCGACTTGCTCAAATCAGATTGGGTGGCTGAGTTTTTTGGCACGGATCCCCAATTTTAGGACTGTGGGTAGGTTAATCAGGCACCTTGTGCAGCCTGAGTCTATTAGGGCTTGGAAAGTCCCTTGGGTGCCTGTCTTTGGGGCTGTTAGGCGTATAGGGAAAAGAAAAGGATGGATGGGTCCACTCACCATTGGGTTGTCTTCACCCTCGTCCTCGCTGTCATGACTCGGGGGATTGGTTTCCCTCATCTGGGGTCCCTCTGGCTTCGGACAGGTGGGCAAAGGCCTCTGGAACCTCTGGGGTTTTCCTTGGTGCGTTGGCGGCGTGCTTGGGTCCTTGTTCTGGGCGTGCCCTGGGCGGTGGGTCTTCTCTCGGTCTCGGGGTTCCACACGCTGCTGCCAGGTGACCGATCCCCCTGCACCTTTAGCACCTCAGTGGGCTCTGTGGGACGACTGGTCTGTGGGCAGGCTGTGGTGTTGCGGTTCCTCGTCTGTCAGGTGGTCTCGGGTCAGGTTGGCCTCCCTCCTTGCTACCTGGCTGTTTCGGCATGTCGTTGGCACGCAATCCCCTGTCAACTCTTATTGCTACTCGGAACCAATCGGAGAGTCGGTTTGGGACGTCTCAATAAGCGATCACTTGGCCAATTCACTTATCCAAGCTCATCCTAAAAAAGTACACCAGTTGTTCTGTCCCCGTCCTCCACACGCACAAACCCACACAGACAGTTGAGGGTTAAATAATTGGCACACACAAACGGTCCGTTATCAGAGGCTTGGTAGCACTACGGGAACCGGCTGCCAAGTTCTTTACTATAACAAGAAGGGGGGTGTTCCTCCACCAGATAACAAATGCAATACACACCGGCTGGGAAAAAACAGTCCAATTCACAATCCTTCAGCAGACTGAGGCTTCGCACCAAAGGAACTTGCAAGAATTAACTTTGTCCGTCACAGAATCTAAACGACCACCCCACTCCTTTATATAGCCTGTGGGGTGTGGTCCAGTGACTCAGCTTAATCCCTGGCACGCCTCCTCATCTGCTGTGATCGTTTAGCATGCCGACGCTGACGTGGGTCCAGCCACAACTTGTCTCCCTCATCACTCTCCGACCGATCGGAGACACCTGGCTCCTGGCCAATCTCCTCTCCTTCGGCCGACACCTGAGGAATTGTCAGAAAGGAGGGGCCAGGGGAGGGAGGCCTGGCCGGCTCCTCTCCTTCATGTTCGGAGCCTTCTTCCTCCGATACGATGGGCTCGGGGGTCGGAGCCACAACACCAGTAGCTGCTCGGGTAGGGGAGGTAGAGTCCCAATGACTCTTCTGAATTCACGGATATGCTCTCTGATAGGCTTCCCCTTCTGCATCAGATTTCTGAGCTTGTCTTCTACATAAGGGTCCTCCTCTGCCTCTTCGAACTGGGCTCGTAGCAGTTGCAAGAACACATCAGTGTTGCGCAGTTGGGGGGCCCTGTTCTTGTATAGGGCTGCTGACCACGTCCTTCCTTCCCCCTCCAGACCCTCTGCAATGGCACTGACCAGGGCTCTGGGAGATGGGTAGAGGTGCCCATAACTTTCTATGTAGATTTCAGCTGTGTCGAGGAATTGTGCCAGTTGGTCTGGGTCGCCATCGAACTTCCCTCTAAAGCGGGGTGGTGGGCCCTCCCTCGCTGCTCTATCTTCCCAGTGCGGGGCTCTGTAAGCCTACTCTTGGTGCCAATAATCTTCTTCTTCTCCTCTCAGTTTAGGGTAGGGGGGTGGTATTCGGTTCGGGCGGCTTTGCTTGCTTTGCAAGGGAGGGACCCATGGATGAGGCTTTGGGCTTCCCCGCCTTCCACCATGGGGGGGGAAGGGCTGCACCTCCACCTAGGGTATCTCAATTGAGCAGGCTCGACTGGTCCCCCCCTCTCCTTTGGCCTGCATGATGCTGATGAAACCAAACATTCAGTGCTGACTTTATTACATTCGTACTTGGTTTTTCCTCCATACCCAACTGTTGCGGATTAAAGATTGCTTGACTAAACCCTGTTTTCCCTGTTTGGTGATTCATCTGAAGAACCTCCCAGAGGCAGATCAGAAGAGCCAAGACAGAGAGACGTTGCTTGGTGTGGGAGAAAGAAACCTTCATGTTGCAATGGGCACTGCTAACGTGGAGACCGTTCTTAGAGGGCAATAAAATTCCTTTCGAAGTATGGACTGACCACAAGAAACTAGAGGCATTAAGCACCCCCTCAATCTCTCCCCCGAGCAGGTGCAATGGGCTCAATACTTCAATCGGGTTGAATTCACATTGAAGTACATCCCGTGGGGGGAAGAACTTAGCTGACGTGCTGTTCTACATGCCCCAATATAAAAGTGCCCGAGAGGAAGTGGTTACCCCAATTATTCCTACGAACCAGTTGGCCATGCAAGTGACCACTCAGCAGCAAACGAAGAAGAAAGCCCCCAACCAGTGAGGCTTTTAATCAACAGATGAAAAGAAAGCTGCAAACAGATGCATGGTTTGGGGCCCATCAGGGAGAACTGACACTAAGGGGGAACTCGGCCTGGAAAGGGGACAAAATGTACATCCCCAAAAAGTTACAAGCGCAAGTCTTGCAACACAGCCACAATGCTAAACAAGCCGGTCACTTTGGGTTCCTAAAAGCCTTACACTTGACTAAACGGCAATTCTGGTGGCCAGGCATGAAAAAGGACATAGAGGGCTATGTGAAAAGTTGCCCTGTATGTGCTTCTATGAAACAGAGACCAGGGAAGACCCCTGGAGTGCTACAAGTGGCTGAGCCAACCCAGCCATGGGAGGAAATAGCCATGGACTTTATAGTAGAACTCCCAGAGACTGGGGGGAATAGTGTAATTTGGACTGTAGTTGACCAGTTCTCCAAGCAAGCTCACTTTGTAGCCTGCCCGAGCCTCCCATCAGCCAAGAGACTAGCCAAGATGTTTCTGCAGCAGATCTATTGACTGCACAGTGTACCAAAGTGCATCATCTCAGACAGAGGGGTGCAATTTATGGCAGGAATTCATAAAGCTAATAGGCTCAGTTCTGCGTTTCATCTGAGCACAAACAGAGCTGCGGAACGAGCTAACACAATGGTGGAGCAGTACCTACATTGCTATGTCAACTATCAGCAATCAAACTGGGCAGAACTTCTGCCATTTGCTGAGGTTGCCTACAACAATGTGATGCATAGCAACACTGGACTCACCCTGTTTAAAATAGCCACAGGGGTGGAGTTTATGCCCATGCCAGAGTACCCAAGAGTCTCCCTCATCAATGTCCCTAATGGAGTGGGTAGACTCTCTCCAAAGCACACGGGGAAATGTAAAAAAGGCCCTAGCTCAGGGGTCTGCAACCTTAAACACTCAAAGAGCCATTTGGACCCGTTTCCCACAGAAAAAACACACACCGGGAGCCACAAAACTTGGGTGGGCATGGCCAACTCGATGTCATTCACTCCCACCCAGTCACATGACCCCCCCTAACCACGCCTACCCAGCCACAAAACCATTCTCTCTCTGTCTCTCTCTCCCTCTTCCCCCCTCTCTCTCTCCCCATTTCTGTATCTCTCTGTCCCTCTCCCTATCTTCCCCTCTCTCTGTGTATCACTGTGTGTGTGTCTCTCTATGTCCGTCTCCCCTCCCCCCTCTCTCTGTATGTGTGTGTGTGTGTGTCTCTCTCTCTCTCTTGGAAAGCCGCAGCTGGGCCAAGCCAGCAAGCTCTTCTTGGGGCACTTCGCTACTCCTTTTATTTCTTCTTTTTGGAAATCCGGGCTGGCTGAGGAAAGATTGCCACCAGCGGGGGAGGCTTCCCTTCGGGCAACCGCCCTCCTCCTTCCCCCCTTCATGCTCCCAGCTGAGCTGGGAACATGTGCATGCATGGGGAGACCCTCCGCAACTGAGCACCAAAGTGCAGCAAAGACGTGCACGCTTAAGAACGATCTTAACAGGATGCGGCTTCTCTCCTGCACTGAGGCTCTGGCCATCGCCTTGCCATGTTGTCCCCCACCCCCGGCAGCTCTTTGGCTGAGCGCGGAGAGTGCAAACTCCAGCCTGAAGTGGCAGGAAGTGAAGGCTGCCTTACACGTAAATGTGGCTCAAAGGCAGGTACAGAGCCGCTTTGCTCCTGCACTCTCCGGCAACCCTCCTCCCCCTCCTCCTCTCGTGACCCCCTGGCCAGCTGTGGCTGAGCCGGGAGCATGCGCACGTGCAGGGAGACCCTCCTTAAGTGAGCGGCCGCTCGTCCCGCACCCGTCTTTCCTGCACTTTGGTGCTCGCTTGAGGAGGGTCTCCCCAATCCGGGGCAAACCGGTAGCAACCCACCACTGATTTGCAGGACAGGGAGCCACAGCCGAGGGCCCAAAGAGGCACATGAGGCTCCCGAGCTGCGGGTTGCCGACACCCACCCTAGCTAAAGCAACAGAGAGTCAGTAAAAGCAAGCTGATAAAAAATGAAGTCCCCAAAGGAGAGTTCCACATAGGAGACAAGATGTATCTGTCCACGAAATATTTAAAACCGAGGCTGCCCAGCAGGAAACTGTGTCCCAAATATGTGGAACCCTTCCCCATCATGAAAGTGATTAACCCAGTCATGGTGGAATAAAAATTGCCCAAGATACTGGGAAAAGTGCACCCAGTATTTCACTGAAGTTTGTTGAAATTAGCCCAGGGCTCTAACTTAAGGCCAGTTGGAAAAAATGCCCCAGGCCCAATAATAGTAGGGGGTGAAAGGCATTACAAGGTCAAACAAAACTTAGACTCTAGGCTCTACAAAGGGAAACTTCAATACTTGGTGCAATGGAAAGGTTACCCACTTTCTGAGTCAAGATGGATCAAGGCCCAAAACTTTAAGGCAGATCACTTAATAGGCAGAGTCCATGCAAAATACCCTCAGAAGCCAGGGCCCCTCTGGGGGGAGTTCAAAGTACATGATATTAATAATGTAACTATTGTTTTCCTGATATCTCCTACAAACATTTTAGGGGGGCTTCAAAAGATGCTTTATGCTGTTGCAACTATTATCGCTTCTCAATTTGCCAATGAACTATGAGGGGAGGGAAGGGGGAGATAGAACTTAGGTTCCAGACATCAAGATGCCAGCTGTGAGAGCCAAGGACATTTCGGCATGTGTTTAACAGAGTCAAAAGACTTTGTCACAACAATACCAGGAGACTCCATTGGACAATGTGACCTGGTCTAATAGGGGGGAAGGAGAACCTGAACTTTGACTATGTGGGTTTGAGCGGGAAATGGTTAGATCTGGTTTTGCCCTCATCTGTGTCGAAATTATGTACTCAATAAAGTTTTGCATTAAGAGATGGGACCGTCTCGGCCGTGCTTCCTTTGGTTGGGTTTGCCAGTTGGAACATTGACAGTGTCCTTGTCAGATCCCTAAAAGTGATACTGCCATTCAATTGGGAGAAGGGGGAGACTTGGATTCAATTTACTAGCATTGCCTGTGTCAACAGACATTTTACAACCTATATCCTGGCGCCAAAGAGCCCTGAGATCCCCTTAACGTGGAGGAATGTTTATGACAGCCATGTGGGCTGTTTCACTTTAAAGGATAATGATGTGAATACATGTTTATTTGGGTTCTCAGGGCAGCTAGTAAAGAAAACATCTTCACACTTGTGTATTGGCTAAAATCTGCATTCTGGTTTAAGGGAGGGGTCACTTCTGCTTTAATCCTACTTGTCTTCCCTAAGGGTATTCAGACCTTGCTTTGACTTCATTGCTGTCCCTTTTGCTTAATAAAAAGGTTCCTTTTGAAATACTATGTTTCAAGAGTTTTTACTTTCTTAAGTTGAAAGGAGAGGCAATCCTTACAGTCCTTGTACAGTCCAGAATATTCTAGCACATGCAAAGGTAGATTATACAAAATACTTTTAAGGATGCTAATTAAGACTTCATTTGAGTTCAGCTTTGGGATAAGACCTGTTTTGGGATACGTTTCGGCTAAAAAACAGTGGAAGCCACTATCAAGAAGTACTTTTGCATATTCCTTAGTTGCTCTGAATAAATCAGTACAATCATTAAGAAAGAGACCTATATTTAGTTCTATTTTTGCAAGATCCCCAAAATATTTTGGAACATTTGATTAAGAAGTTGAATGCTTTTGGAACTTTGGCTGGTTTTAAACAGAAAACAAAAGATCTTAGTCAAGAATAAGGCTGCATATGAGCACAAAAACTTAACCAAAAAAAGCAGGTTTTAAGGTGGAGAAGAAGGTTAAATATCTTGGAGTGATATTGTCAAACACAAACTCTAAACTGTTTCAAAATAACTATGTACCAGTTTGGAATGATATTAAGAAATTGCAACTATTTCTATTGGGCAGCATCTCTGTGACCAAGATGAATGTCCTACCAAAGATGTTATTTTTATTTCAGACCTTGCCAATATTGATGATTGAGGCTTCATTGAAGCAATGGCAAAGGGACATTTCTAAATTTATTTGGCATTGAAAAAACCAAGAAATCGTATAAATTGTTGTAGGATGCCAAAGAAAGAGGTGGTTTGGGTCTCTCAAATGTAAAATTGTATTTTGAGGCATGTTGTTTTGTTTCGATGGAAAGGGTGACCATAAAGAATAAGAGTTTTTTGGATTTGGAAGGTCATGAACTGAGGTTTGGATGGCATGCCTATCTATGGTATGATAAAGTTAAAATGAATGCGGATTTTAAGAATCACTTTGTAAGGCGTGCCATTTATAGAGTTTGGAATAAAGAAAAGTTTTTTTTCTAAAATACCTCTTTGGGTGTCACCCCAAGAAACCTTTTTTAGAAAGGAAATGACAGTCAGCTCCAATTGGTGGATTTATAGTGAAATATCTTTTGTTCAAGATGAACTCATTCTCAAATCAAAAGGCGACTTGGAGCCAGAAGGTCATACTTGTCACTGGTCTACCTAACTCCAATTGAAAGGTTTACTTTGGATTTTTAAAAAATGTGGTTTTGAAGCTGCTAAAAATGAATTTGAAACAATACTATGAACATCTTATAGCTAAGGTTTATAAAATACCATTACAGTTACAGTTAAACCTAGAAAGTATGTCACATATTCAATGGGCAAGAAATTTTGTTTGCAATATAATGTTAGAGCAATAGGAAAATATGTGGACTGAAGGACTGAAATTCATGTTGAATTATAATCTTAAAGAGAATTTCTATAAAATAATGTACCAGTGGTACTTAACGCCAAATAAATTATCAAAGATGTATAAGAGTATTTTGAATGCTTGTTGGAAATGCAAGTGTAAGGTTTTTATCACATGTAGTGTACATGTGAAAAGGCAAAAACATATTGGGAACAGATTCATGGTTTAATTCAGAAGATTTTAAAAATGGACTTACAATAGAAAACGGAAACTTTTCTTATAGGACAGGGGTGTCAAACTCAAGGGCTGCGGGCCGCATCTGGCCCATGGGGTGCTTAGATCTGGCCCACAGGGCTGCTCTGGAAACAGCAACGGACCAGCCCGCAATGCCTCTGCCAGCAAAAATGGAACTCAGGAGGGCCACATGCATTTCCGTGGTTTAATAAGGTAGAAGATTAGCACTAACATTAGTACACACACTTTACTCTTTCTGTATAAGAACACTGGAATGAAACACAAATACCTTATTCTCATGCAGGTAAGCAACATTTCTTGGTATGGCAAAAACTATTTTAATTTTTGCATTATTTCCAAACTAGTAAACCATTTCAGTTAGATTTAGTATGAGCCAGATTGTTAAATATATTTTCAACCATAATTTAAGATCACTGTTTTTTCTAGTGCTGATAAATGTAATTTTTCAGTTTTGATAAAAAGGAACCTAGAGATAAATAATTTTGCATTGCATTCAGGGGCTATGTTCATGTAGTTTTACTATATGACCATACAAACCAGGACAATCATTGAGTATTCTGGAGAATGGTAAACATACACCAGAAGCCAAATACTTGCTAATTAATCTATCTAATAACATTCTTGGTGGTTCTTGTGCAGAAGCATCTCCTCAAACTTTGAGGGTAAGGCAAGTTACTACTTACCACACAATAATTAGCTGCTACTTTTTAGAAAAGCAAACTACAAAAAAGGCAGCTTAGTTGGGAGAGCCTGACGTTCTCTAGGTGTTGGTCAAAAAGCTCATTTCCAAGATATTCCTAATTGTCATTAATTTACCATTGGGCAAGGGATGATCTAGGGCAGCTGCTGTTACCAATGCTGTTGTTATAGAAAGGAAAGACTGAAAAACCTTCCTGGGTCAGACAGATACATTTATTTGCACAAAGGTTCAGTGCAATTTTGGTTCCAGCAAATCTGAACAAAGAATGATTATGATTTCCTTGTTTTTATACATTTCTAAGACACAGGATTCAATGAGCTCATTCATTCTCCATATATGGTCACATAGTTCCGTTACATTATAATCATGTTATGCTTCCATTATACTTTACTTATTATAAAACCATTACATACAATATACTTCACCATACATTACACTTTACTAATTATAAAACCATATATGTTCGTTAATAACTTTGCTAACCCATCACTTCATAGTTTACAACTTTCCTTTAAAAGCTGTAATGGTCAAATGCAGAAATTTATGGCTCTATCTTAAGTATATGTAACTTTGTTTCATATGCATTTCCCTTCCATATGGCTGTATTTCTGTAGTTTTGGTTCTGTGTAGAATCAGTGTGTTTGACACAGGGTCATAGGTCAGGTAACTATGAAGAACTCCATAATGTAATTGCTTAGCTTCCTCCCATTATCAGAGTCGGTCATCTACCAGAACACTACTCTTAGTTTTCCTGATGGGTGACAGCTAAGCCTCATTAGAAGATATATTACTACCAATGGGGTTCAGCTGCCTTTAATATACTTTTCAACCAGCACGTTTCTCTTTTATAATAATGTGAATAGAGAGGGTCTTTTAGAGTTCATGTATCTGACTTTATGTATTTGACTTTGTATGATTTCTACTTTTATTCACCTTATTTCTTATTTCTTATAATTCCTGCTTTATTCACATCACTGTAGTAATGTAAATGATGCGGGTTCAGCTAGATGACCACTGAAGGGCCCTCTTTATTCACAGTATTGTAAGAGAAAAATGTGCTTGTTTGAGAGAAACATGTTTGCTGGAGATTATATTAAAGTCAGTTAAACCCCATTATTGGTAATATATCTTCTGATGAGGCCTAGCTGTCACGGAAAGACAGCCATATAGAGAATGTCTGAAAAGGCTCACTGTCAACCACACAAAGACATGTATGGGGCAAAGAGTTAATTATCACCTAAGGACAGCAGTAAAAAATCCATTAGTACTTACAAAACTTAGGAAAGTGGTCCAGCTGAAAATAATCCTTTTTAATTATTATTAAAAAGTTTTACAAATTATACAGAACATTTTCTCCCCTCCCCATCCCCCTCCCCAACCCACCCAACCCACGCCCCCCCACTCCCCCCTTTTTATTCTTACCCAGAACACCTTAATTTTTTTACAGGTCCACCATATATGATAATACGTGGCGTCCTGACTCTCACATCTCCAACATTTGGGCTGGAGATTTGGATACATACAAGCTAATTTTTTGGGATCTAAATGCCATCTATACAACATTTTGTAAAAATTTTCTCTTAAATTTTGAGCTTGCGTAAATTTTACATTCCTTACCCATATATTTTCCCACGTATCCAACGTTATTATTTCTCCTATATTTTGTGCCCACTTTATCATGCAATCCTTAACTAGTTCTGTCTCGGAATCTATTTCCAATAATACATTATATAACCTTTTTATATGCATTTGGCTCTGGTCTCTTATCTGCTTAATCAAATTCTCTTCATACTGCAAAATACCCCTTTTTTGGTCCTCTTTCCATCTGGCCTGTAGCTGGCCATATTGAAAGCAAGTTTTAATTATTCCTTCTTCTTTTAATTGTTGAGCAGTTTTTAAACGGTAAACATTTCCTTCCTTATCCAAAAGTTGCTCATACGTAATCCCATCTTGCTTTTGTTCTATATTCATATTTTCAATCGCGTGTCTGGGTATTGTCCAAATCGGAATTTTATCATTTAGCTTATAACAATATTTCTTCCAGACATGTAACAAAGAACTTCTCAATATATGACTTTTGAAAATAGTATCTACCTTTTTATCATAAAGTAAATATGCATGCCAGCCAAAAACCAAGCCATATCCTTCAACATTTAATATCCTTTCTTCTGTTAAGTTAATCCAATCACTAACTAATGATAATACAGCTGCCTCATAATAAAGCCCTAAATTGGGCAATTTAAGTCCTCCTCTTTCTCCAGTATCCTGCATTATTTTTTGTTTAACTCGAGGTTTTTTCCCTGCCCATACAAAAGTATTTATGCCTTTTTGCCATTCTTTCAGATTTTTATCAGCTTTAAGTATTGGAATTGTTTGAAAGAGGAACAAAAACCTTGGTAAAAGATTCGTTTTTATGGCAGCTATCCTTCCTAGCAGTGACAATTGCAACTTCCGCCAACTCTGAATCTCTAATTGCATCTTTTGCCACAATAATTCATAATTGTGATGATATAATTTCGAATTATTTGTCAGGATATTTATACCTAAATACCTGACCTTTTTAACTACTTCAAATCCTGTTTCAATCCCCATCTCTTGTTTTTGTTTAACAGTCATATTTTTAGCTATTATCTTTGTTTTGGCTGCATTTATTTTAAAACCAGATATTAATCCATAGTCTTTAATTGTATCCATTAATACTTTAACAGATTGTAGTGGTTGGGTTAAGGTAACAACCAGATCATCTGCGAACGCACGTAGCTTATATTCATGTTGTCTAATCTGAATTCCCTTTATTCCCTCTAAATCTCGTATGTTATTCAGCAATATTTCCAATGATAAAATAAACAATAAAGGAGACAAAGGGCATCCTTGCCGAGTACCTTTTTCTATTAAAAAATTATCAGTTAAGCCTCCATTAACTATTATTTGTGCTGTTTGTTTCTGATATATTGCCTTTATTGATTGTATAAAATTATCTCCAAACTTCATTCTTTCCATTAATTTTAATAAAAACTGCCAATTCAGTCGATCAAATGCTTTTTCAGCATCTAAAAATATTATCCCCGCAGGGATCTGGTTGTTCCTTTCTAAATATTCCAACACATTAACAATATGTCTTACATTACTTTTCATCTGTCTGCCACTTATAAAACCTGTTTGGTCATGATGTATCATTTGTTGCATTACTCTCATTAATCTATTTGCCAACACCTTAGTAAATATCTTATAATCAGTATTTAACAGTGATATAGGCCTATAATTTTTTGGATCTGTATGATCCTGGCCCTCCTTTGGTATTAAAGATATAAAAGCTGTCTTCCAAGAGGGAGGGACCTCCCCTCCCTGTTGTACTTTATTAAATAATTCTTTCATTGGTTCAACCATCTCTTCATACAATTTTTTATAATAAACCGCCGTCAGGCCATCCGTCCCTGGAGCCTTACCCAACTTTAATTCTTTAATTGCAGACATGATTTCAGCTGATGTAATTAATTGAGTTAAAGTATCCCTTTGTTCTTGCGAAACTATCTTAATATTCTGTTTCTGAAGATATCTATCTATATCTATATCCTGAATTTTATCTGCCTTATATAGTCCTGAATAATATTCTATAAAAGATTTCTTAATCAATTCTTGCTGAAAGACCTCTTTACCATTATATTTTATTTTCTCAATTATTCTTTGGCTTTTTCTCTTTCTAAGTATGTAAGCCAACCATCTTCCAGGTTTGTTAGCATTACAAAATGTATTATACTTTGCATACTGTAAATTGGTTGCAGTTTGGTCTGCTATCAACATTTTAAATTGTTCTTTCAGCAAGTTAATGACCTCTTTAACTTTGTTATCCCTTGGGTTTTTTAACAAAAGTTGTTCTTTTCCCTTTATTTCCTCTTCTAACACCCTTCTTTTTTCCCCTTGCTTTTTCCTAAATTTATTATTCAAATATATCAGAACTCCTTGCATATAAGCCTTACTTGCATCCCACACCATTTCCATTGGGGTACCCTTTTGCATATTCATAACAAAATACTCTTTCAAAAATTTCTTACACTCCTTAATATTTTCCCCATATCTAAATAAATTTTCATTTAGTCTCCAGGACCTTTTTGGTCCATTACCATAATCTATTTCAACCCATACAGGACTATGATCCGTCAATGTTCTTGGAAAAATCTTCGTTTTCTTCACCCTAGAGAAAAGATCATTAGATATTAAAATAAAATCTATCCTCGAAAAAGACTGATGTCTATCTGAGAAAAAGGTAAAGTCTTTATCTGTTGGATTTCTATCACGCCAAATATTTTTCAACTCCCATTCCTCCACCAATTCAAAAAAGGATCTTGCCAATTTGGCTCTTGTAGCAACACTTTGTTTCAATCCAAACTTATCTTTTTTAGGATCAATAACTCCATTCCAATCTCCAAGCAGAATACATGTTTTATAATTCCAGTTAGTCAGTTTTGAATGTAGAAATCTGTAAAAGTTCTCCTGTTGCTGATTGGGTGCATAAACTCCAACTATTAAAGTTCTTTCACCTTTTATCAAAACTTCAACTGCCAGAAATCTACCTTGTTCATCTGATGCAATTAATTTAGCAATTAAGTCCTTCTTCAGGTAGATAACTATGCCATTTTTTTATCCGGTGCTGCTGCAACATAATGCACACCCAATCTTGTATTTATTAAATATGTTTGATCTTGTATTCTGATATGAGTCTCTTGTAGGCATATTATGTCATTCTTAAATTGTTTAAGATACGTAAATATCTTCCTCCTTTTCTGTGGGGAATTCAAACCATTCACATTCCAAGTTAGGAACCTAGTTCCCATGCTTGAATTTCTGAAGCCTCTGGAGCATTTGCTGGTTTTCCAACACTAACCAACTTTTCGGTCTGGCTCCCCTCACCGCTTCTGTTTTGGCAGATTCTCGACTTGCAAACTGTAGTTGTTGAATTTTCAATTCCTCCTTACGTTTGGCTGTAGCCGCTCTGGTCATTCTTTGCTC
The DNA here is from genome assembly GCA_012654045.1 of Ptyas mucosa. NCBI lineage: Eukaryota > Metazoa > Chordata > Lepidosauria > Squamata > Colubridae > Ptyas > Ptyas mucosa. The sequence goes on from WNWU01012582.1 coordinate 167,236, forward strand.
CTTGGGTAATTCCTCACTCACATCTACCAGGACTTGAAGAAAATCTTCTTCTTGACTTGCTGAAATTCCCCCCTGGGCAATAGATAACAATTCTTCCTGTGGTCTCTCTTCAACTACTTGTTTGTCTTTAATTTCAGGAGATTTTGGCCTTCCAGCCTTTAAAACATTCAAATAGAAATCCTTTGCTTTAGCAATTGTATTAAGCCTGTATCTTTCACCAGAAAAATTCACCACCAATCCGGCTGGAATATCCCATCTGTATTGTAACTGACAATTTTTCAACTCCTCCACCAGGAAAGAATATTCTCTTCTCGCTCTTAACATTTTGGGGGGAATTTCCTTCATTGTCATCACTTGTTGTCCTTCCACTTCTAACTTTTTTTTTGTAGGTTGCTTGCAAAACATCATTACACACATTTCTTGTAGTAAAGTATATTACTATATCTCTAGGTAGTTTTTTTCTGCCTGGCCACCCTGGAGTTAACTCTGAAAATTTTATCAATTTGCCAAATCAATTCGCCCTTTGGTATCCCCATCAACTGTGCCAGTGGTTCTCCCATCCTTTCCCTCAGGTTTTCTTGTTTATCCTCTTTCACCCCTCTGATTCTCACTGCATACTCCATTTCTCTATATTGTAAAAAAATCACATCCATTTCTGATCTCTCAATTCTCTGCTGGGCCATATCAAGCTTGCTGCTCAAAGTTTCAGTAGTTTCCTTAACCTCTTCTATCTTACAATCAAGATTTTCAGCTTGAGCAGCTAGCCCCTTAAATGCAAAAAGTATGTCTTCTCTGATATCAACATTTCGTGCTGCCAATTCTTCTGTAACTACTTGGATTTTAGTATCTATCACTGCAGTGAGATCATCTGCTACAGTTTGGATTCTATTGTCAAGTACAGCTGTAAGTTTATCCTCTGTGGCACTCAAAGCTCCTTGAATAACCTGCTGTATCATTTCAATTGTTAAAGTCTGTATCTGTGTTTCCTGCACTTTGGATACATGTGCAGGAGAACTTCCAGCACTGGATGTAGCTTTTGCTGGAACTGTTTTAACTGAAGGGGGTTTTGTAGCCATTTTGCTGGGAGTTGCTTCCTTCCTCCCTCTTCTGTGCCTTTCTTTCTTTCCTTCTTCCCTTACTTGTCTTTAAAATTTAATTTTAATTAAAATTAGCAGCCAAAATAGTCCAAATCTTTTCTTTAAATTCCAACAAACAAATCTTGAAAAAGAAATCCTCCTTCTAATATTTCTTTAACATAAAAGCCACAGAACAGTCATTTGAGGCTCTGCCGGCGCTCAGATAACTTTCACTTTTCACACCCACTCAAGCCTCAATTGCCATTTTGTTTCCTTTTAAGTTGTAACTTCCGAAAGAGGCAATCCACAATTAAAGAGAAGTTAAGTTAAATACTTGCAAATTGGAATCCTCCTGGCTAATCCCGTCTGCACACGTTGTTCAAAGTAAAGAAAAAAAGTTTTTTTTCCCCTTTGGCAGATGCGGTCGCGGCTTGTGGCTCTGCAAAAGCAGAGTCGTTCCCGGTCAGGAGCAACTGGCTGGCTTCTGGGGAACTCAAACCTTCCACCCCCACAGAAATCCTTCTGGGGGGCTTTGGTGAGTTCTACCCCCACCAACCGGCTCTTCACTCTCCCCTTTGCCCGGGGAGAGGTTTTTCAAACCTCCCGACGGCGTTGGACTGCCGTTCGGGGTTTTTTACAGATACCGCGGAGCGGACGCTCTCGTTAGGGTGCCATCCAGGCTCGCGGAGCCGCTGGAAGCTGAAAATAATCTTATAAACTAGAAGCTAATGGTTTAGTAATGAGGAAGTGTCCGTTATATTATAACAAATGTATGGAACAACTATATGAGGTCATGTATTTGATACCAAATGTAATTTTACCATATATGGAAAATGTATTAGATCACCAACTCCTTTGTCTTGAAAACATATATAAACAGTTGTGTCAAAGCTCTTGGTTGTTCAGACTTTCAGGTATGAATCTGCTCTGAACCTTGCGCAATAATAAACTGGCTCTGACTGACCCGGAATGTTGTTTGGTCCCATCATTCCATAACAGTAGGGTATCTTGGTTCCTTTGGTTTTCACTATTTTCCCCATCTGATGGTGAGTGTGGCAAATTTGTCCAATCCAAACTATTGCAATATCTTGGCTTTACAGTATATACAGAAAGTGTTGAGTAACTATTCTATTCCAGATGGAGTTTTTCCATACAGCTTCAGATTGTCCATGTAAAGAGGTGGTGTAGTCTGGCAGATGTTTTGATGTTTGATAGCCATGGCCTGAGTTATTCAATATTGTTGACAGAGGAATCAGTGCAATGACAAACAGTAGTGGTGATAGTGAATCTTGAAATATTCCTCTCTTGATAGTAACCTCTCCCAGTCTCTCACCATTGACCTGCAATTGTGTCTTCCATTGTGCCATCGATCTTTGCACAAAGCTTCTGATGTTTCTACTGACTCCTGTTATTTCTAGGCACTTGATTATCCAGTAATGGGGCAGAGTTGAATGCCTTTTTGTAGTCAATCCATGCTACATACAGGCTGGTCTTCCTTCTCTTGCAGTTTTCCAAAATCATCTTGTCAATTTGGAGTTGATCTTTTGTTTCCCTGCAGTTTGAGGGGGAGGGGTGTCCTTTCTGCTCCAGTGGAAAGAGATAGTTTTCAACTAGATGCTGCATCAGCTACCACACCAGCTAGCAATCTGAAAGCTATTATTGCTGGAATGATGATTAAGAACAGGATTAGAGTGCTACCGGTTCGCAAATGTGAGCGTTCACGTGCGCCTCCTCCACACATGCGCAGAACCTTCTGCGCATGTGCAGAGGGTCAAAAATGGGATGTGATGACATCTGGGTGGGTGAGGAGAGCCTCCCGCCGCCATCGCTACTGGTTCTCCTGAGCCGGATAGAACCGGCTGCATTTCACCACTAGGATTTCCCCAAAATAATGTGGGAAGAAATATCCATCTGGTTCAGTTCCAAGCCGGGAGAAAGGCACTGGAGACAAAATGGAGGCTGGAGGCTGTTTGGAAAGAGGGTCCATTTATTGATTAAGCAGAACCACCCAGCACGTGTGATTCTGGGCAGCTGACCACAGGGAGTTGAGAATGGGGGGGGGGGGGGTTATACCTTCTCTTGGGCTTTTCACTTGAACTTCCTGTTCCTGTGCAAGAACATGTATTCTATTGGCTGTTGTCAGACTCCCATGGGGCCATGTAGGGGTTATGTAGGGGTCATAGCTTGCTCTATAGGCAAAAGAGGAAATGCAAATCCTAGATGTTTGTCTGAGCTCCCAGGTTTGGTTGAAATTTGGGGTCATGCAATGAAGGGGCTTGTGTTCTGAAAGGGTGTTGGGCAATTCCTAATATGGCTTAATGGCTTTTTCCTGTGTTAGATCTTGGATGACGGCTGCTTCTAATCCTACCATTCTGCCTTTGTTTCAAAATATCCTGTCTTGAATGGATTACCAAATCTGCATTTCTAAAAGCTGCCCCCTCAGTATCTGCTGGGACTATTAAGAAAGACTTGGAGGCTGCTTTCTGTCTCCAAAAGCATATTTCTCCATTTCTCCTTTAGGGAAATATAATATTCTGCCTTTTTAATATTTCCCAAAATATTTCATTCTTCTGGGGGGTGGGTGCTGACTTTCTACAATAGAATGAAAGACTTTGGGTGTAAAAAGTGTCAAGGGCAGTTATTTATTGATTGATTTATATTCCACCTTTATTACTTTTATAAATAATGGAGTATACTTAATAATAAATTAATAAATAAGTTAATCAAGTAATAATACAGTTTATGGCAGTAAAGAATTAAGCATTTTCAACAGGGGCGGGTTTCAAAACCCGTCGCTACCGGTTCGCTCATGGGTGGGCAGGCGCTCACGCACACACTTCTACATATGCAGAAAAACATTCAGGTGAGTGGGCAGAGCCTCCCGCCACTGCCGCCGCTACCAGTTCACCCAATCCAGGGCAAACCGGTAGCAACCCACCACTGATTTGCAACCCACTTCTTCCTCCTTATCCAAAATTCTCAGCTGAATATGGCAATGAAGATATGTAACAGAATTATACTAATTTATCAAGCTATTAACCACTGAACATAAGTTAATTGAATATAAGCTCAGAGTTCTCTTTATCTGTAAACCAACATTAGGCAGGACAGCTCTTGAAATAAAGGAAACCTTATAATAGAGGAATGTTTTGAATGAACCTGTCCTACCTAGAAATGTGAGCTTCAGATGCTGAGATCCTCTGCATGTTTCTGAGCTGTGGAGCCTCTGCAAAACAGCTACAATTGGAACTGATCAAAAGAAAAAAAAAACAGTGGGGAGGGAAATTGCAGATGAAAAGGAGGAGAAAGGTTAATTCTACAAACATCTGTTTCAAGCAATCAAACCAGTAGTGGGTTTCAATTTCGTTCACTACCGGTTCACTTGTGGGCATGCGCGCAATGCTTCTGTGCATGCGCAGAGACGTCCAGGCAGGTGGGCAGAGCCTCCCGCCGCCACTGCTACCAGTTCGCCCGATCTGAGGTGAACCAGTAGCATCCCACCACTGATTCAAACCCTTGCTTCTTAACTAGATAGAACTCTTAATATCAGAACAACCTTCCCACTCTACCTTCTGCTATCTTGAGCTGGGGGGAGGATAAAATAACAAAATAATAAAACCTTTCAACCTTGGTCAGAAATAGGCAACCCACACCTTTCCAACTGCAATATATTGAATTACAAGTCAAGCTGTCATAGCCACTAGATACACTGAGTAGGGATGCTGGGAGTTTTAGAAAGAACGTTGAATTTACCTGAATGTTCGTTCTATGTGCGCTGCGGGAGAGTCCAAGAATGGGTTAATTCTGTCTTGTTGGCCAGAGACTGAGTTTCAATTTCTTTGACCATGCCCCTTCCGCCCAGCTGAGCTCCAGTTTTTCAACGAAGACTTGGATCTGGAGAGGATGTAGCCAGTACGATGAAATCAACCACACCTGGACACTGGACCCATAAGGAACCAGGGTGGGATTGGACTCTCCTGCAGCGCACATAGAACAAACGTTCAGGTAAGTTCAATGTTCTTTCTCCTGTGCGCTGCTTGGAGAGTCCAAGAATGGGATATACCCAAGCTAAATATCTATAGGGCGAGGAGCCAATTGGTCCAGGCTCCCTTCTATAGGAAGAACTCTCTGCAACACTCTTCTCCCGAATGCCTCCAAATTTTGAGAGTTGCGTCTGCCAAATACTCGGCTGCTGCCATCAATTTACTAATATCTTGATGCAGCCTGGTATCCTCCGGGGATGCTTGGGCCTGCATCTGACGCAGCCAAATTAGCAATGTTCTAGTGAAGAAGGAAGCAGCTGTGGCTGATCAAATCGCCCAAGCGGCCGCATGGTGTGTCTTACGAGCAGACAGCTCTGCTTTCCTGTACTCAGTCTTTAGACCCTCCGCCATGTCAGAGGGAAGGATGGCCGCTGTTGCCAGATTGGCCAGTGGAGCATCCACAGTTGGTAACTTCAGGAGCTCCTCTAGATCCTGTTCTACAGTATACATCCTCCTGTCCATCCCACTGGGGGCTGAAATGGACCCAGGCTGATTCCATTTTCTTTGGATGACATCAACAAAGAGCTTAGGAGAAGGTATCACCTCCTACGCTGTGACTGGTTCTGTAAAGAGAAGGGCACTGGGATCCTGAGGGTCTGTGGAGGCATCTGTCATTCCACCAGCTGTTGGCCGTTGTTTTGCTTTAAATAATAAGGTCTTGAACAGATTAGGACGAAATAGCCCAGTGAAGACAGGCTTGTATGGGGTGATACCATCATCTTCAGAGAGGTCATAGTCCCCCATCTCATCATCACCCACAAACGAAATATCGCTGTGATGGGAAGGTAGGGGGAAATTGGGTTCTTGAATATGGCCCATGTCGGATTGCACTTGAGGGTGCAGCGCCGCTATACGGGAAGGACCCGATGTTAAATGGCCCGAGAAATCCCTTTGTTGAAGGGCTGCATCTATGCCCTGTGAAATGGTTTGTGCAATGATGCTGAGAAGCTCTTAAGACAAATCAGGGCCCAAATTCTCCTCCGGGAGGAGCCCCGCCACAATAGGAGTAAAGGTGGCTGATGGGGCAGACGATCTGGTAATGGAGGTATGCTCCAACCCTGCTGAGGTCAGGCAGGAGAGAGGAACATCCTCCTCATAAGAAGTTGCCTGCAGGTCTTGTAGCCCAGTATTAACATTAGGAGACCAGTTTAACGGTTCATCCTGCAGGGTCTGAGAGGGTAATTCCTTTTCCAAGGAAATGCAAGCCTCAGCCCTACTCAGCCTGTTTCTGGGCCTTTGAAAATTGTTTTTCTAAGGCTTCTTGCCTTCTCTTGGCATCCTTCTCAGAGGCTGATGAGGTAGTCCTCAACTCTTTGGCTATGGCCCTGGTAGAAGGCCCCTTAGAGACTGAACTTGCTCTTTTGGGGTCAGAAGTCTCTGATCTCTGCTGCCTAGGAGAAGAGTCAGCTGAATCACTGCTCTGGGAGTTAGATCGGTCCGCCATTTTGGGAGGGTAGATCTGCTCCTGTTATTTTGCAGCTGTTAGACCGGGCCTAAGATGGGTCAAATCCCAAGCCTGGGAAGGATCCCCTTGAATAATAACTCTGGCTGAGGCCCATGGTATAGGTGGCAGGCTGACCGAGGGATCCGCGATACTCACTGCAAGTCCAAGCCAGTAAATTGGCGCCAAAGCGACAACACAGCCTGTAAGCGCATTTAATCAGCAGCGGCAGCAGAAAATGGCATGAAACCGACAATACTGTTACAAACGCCACGATTAGCCAAATAGCACGAAACCTGCAATGGAGGGTGCCTCTATTCGTTCTCTATTCGTCTCAGCCGGGTGGAAGGGGCGTGGCGTGGCCAAAGAAATTGTAACTCTGGCCAACAAGACAGAATTAACCTATTCTTGGACTCTCCAAGCAGCGCACAGGAAAAGCTGCAAGGGACCATTGAGAAGGAGTTGTCCTTTCCTTCACTTCCATAAAACTGCTACAAAAAGTTTGCCCTTCCTATCAGCAGATCTGGGTTAGGGAGGTTGCCAAGTCTCTTCCAAGCCACTGGGATACAAACCAAAATTCTTCCTTCTCTTCCCACCATCCCCAATAGGAGAAAATCTCTCTTGAGACAAGCCTGTTTTCATGGCCAGATGAGAGAGGTGCTGAGAACTCCTTTGTCATGTGCTAAAGGAACTGATCTTAAAATATAAATCAAAATATAGAAAGGAGATCTTCCTGCTTAAGGCTTATTGTGGTATTATCTACCATTGGGCTATGTTTTTAGAAGTCTGAAGCAAAAAATCCAAATGCATAAAAGCCTTAATCTGGGATACAATTATTGGGAACCTCCTGTGAATTCTCCACCGGCAGTGGTCACCTGCCCCTCCACCTCCAGTCCATCAACTTGGCTGACTCCCCGAGGCACATTTCTACTCTGGCGATTTGGTGCCATGCCTCCCAGCAGACAATCGATGCTGCTGCCGCTTCCCCTACCTCCCGTGCCTACAAATGCCCTCTGATCAAGCCGGGGAGGGTCCCACTGCCACCCTGACTGCTGCTGAAGGGATTGTGGAGGCCCTGGGGGCTGCAGCAGGTGACTGGTGGTAGTGTGGGGAAGTAGTGGCGGCGGCATGTGGAAGGGAATAAGGGGGCCATGGGGGGGGAACTGGCAGCAGTGGGGGCTGCAAAGCCCCCGATGCCAACACCACCGCTTCCCCAGCCTCCCACACCTGGAAACACCTGGAAACACCTGGAAACACCTGGAAACGATCAGCAACAGGCTGCCTCCAATGAGGAACAGCTGCCTGATCTGCAGACGCAAAAAACTGAGAGACAGGAAGTACAGAGGAGGTTGGTGAGGCTGCTCATGAGGAAGCAGCCCCAGCCCCCTAATGAGGAACACCAGGTTGTGGATTACTTAGTCAGGCATGCAGGAGGGAGTGGTTGGCGAAGACAACCATTCATTTTCCTGAGTGTCATCTTCAGCTCCATACTTCCTATATTCTGATTTTGCGCTGTGATTGTTGGGTTTGTCTTGTTAGCTTTTTCTGGACCTGGACTTGGATTCGTATCTAGATTCTGACTTGTGTCGGGGAGTTTCCTTGTGCGGTACATTTGCTTGAGAATGTACTGCTTTAGTTTCATGCGTGTATGCTTGGACTTATTCACTGAACTGCTTGGGAGGGGAGTTTGTGACTTGGGGGATTCTTGGGAATATTGCTATAACAAGTACAGTAGAGTGGTTCAATAAACATTACCTGCACCTGTTGCCGTGTGTGTGATTTGGGTCAGAACAGAAACATTGAAGCCTTTTAAACAAGTTTTAAATGGCTTATAGAACTTGGGTAAGCACTGGGATTCTAGCAGGTGCCCCAGGAACCTATATAGTATCATTTTTATAAATATTAAAGACATCTTCCCCACTTATGTTTGGTCTGCTAATCTCAAAATTCACTGCCAATTTATATTATAACTCCCATGGTCGATAGCTTACACAACATCTACCTGTCACGGTTCCAAACCAAGCCAGCAAAAGAATAGGCCACACTGTGAGTAGAACAGGTCTGTTTACTGGATTCTCAGCTTGGCACATGGTGAACAATAGAGTCAAAGGGTTTTTTAGCCAACATTACTGGCTTCTGCTAGCCAGCTGGATGTGCGGACTCAGCACGCTCTGCCCTCCTATTCCTGGTTGCTCCTAGCTGGCTCCAGCAAGTACTTTTTTGGCCCAGCTCCAGCAAGCACTTTTCAAGCCCGGTTGCTCTCTGGCTGGCTCCAGCAAGTACTCTGCAGACCTGGATGGCTTCTGAACCAACCGCAGCTGGCTTGTCTTCCTGGCTCCTCTCCCAGTGTGAGTCCCATCACCCAACACCCATCTGTGGCCCCATGCATTCCCCTCCCCCTATGCGTGTGTGGCAACTCCAAAACGGCGCATTGTGGCCACTTTGAATGGCGCACTGTCTCAGACGTTGACACTACCATTCTGACTATAAAACTGATATCACAATGAACTGGAGGACACCAGTGTGGAGTTAGTGGCACTGTGGAGCTGGAAAAGACAAATTAGTGATGACCAAATTGCCTGCAATTTGGCAGTTCAAATCTCACCAGGCTCAAGGTTGACTCAGCCTTCCATCCTTCTGAGGTGGGTAAAATGAGGACCCAAATTGTTGGGGGCAATATGCTGACTCTCTAAACTGCTTAGAGAGGGCTGTAAAGCACTGTAAAGTGGTATGTAAGTCTATGTGCTATTGTTATTGCTATTTTGGTGGAGATTTGCTGGCAAAGGCCCAGCGGAGGAGGAAAGCCCGCTATGGTTTGGTGGTGGCAGGTGGCTGGGAGCAAAGTGGGTGCAGACAAAGGTCTGCGCCGAAATGTCTCATTCCGAATGAAATGGGGAGTGTGAACATCCTCCACATCCACCCAGGTAAAGTCCCAAGGTCAATAGCCCTTTTAGCTGATCAAGTATTGAAAATGACCCTGCATCCAACAATAATTCCTGATGCCAGCCACTGCGTACTCTAGCTGCCCTTGCACAGAAACAGTGGCAGGAGGGGTGGGGACTGGCAGGAGCACTGGAACCAACAGAAAACGGTTGAAGATGGGGTGAATCCACATATTCTGGGGCAATGTCAGGCAATATGCAACTGGATTCATCACGGCTTCTATTGGAAAGGGTCCCAAGCGGTGATCCAGTCTCTTGGAAGGCCTATGTCAACTTGCAAAGCTTTCCTGATCTGCTCCCAAGTTGCCATAGGCAGGGGGATAGGAATCACACCTCGCAACTGCACCAAGGAATTCACACCTCAGTCAAAACACGACACAGCCTAGCCGGCCGAAATCAAGGCCATCTCCACAGCGACCCACAACAGCTGGAGAGAGTGACTTCTACGACCCCCGAAATTGCTTTGTTGGGTAATGTGACTGGTGACACACTCTGGGGGGAGGGGGGGGAAACGGTCAGAGGCAAGGCACGAATTGGGTGAAGCCAGAGCTGGCTTCACCTAGGTAGTGCCGACATGGCGCTCCTAAAAAACAACTAGATTTTTCTTGCTAAATGGCTTGAGTCTCTTAATTTTATTAGGGCATTGGTCGGAACCCTGACAGCCTACTTGAGGTGATGCGAGGTGCTGACCAGGCCTCCCGTAGGGGGCCCAGTCGAATGTGAGTCAACTGTGGCCCACCCAGTCCCTTGGAGGCAACAAGGGCCTTGCTGCAGTACAGATGGTGCAGATCCAGCCAGGCCCATGGACCAGGTGCCCTTCTGGCCTCTGGGATTATGGCCGCAACAGGTACATTGGGGTCCACCGCCTATACAGTCCTTTTCCTTAGTCAAGTCATAAGCCATATGGGGGAGGAGGCATGGGCAACGTCCCAGCGGTAAGATGAACTCCTTGGTTGCTCCCAAGGGGTCACTGATATCCCCGCTGTCCGAGGGTCCTCGGTGACCTAAGTCATCCTGTAGGGATGACAAACAAGAGGAGCATGTACTGGTCAAAACAGGGAGATCACAATCCCCTGTTCCACCCTCAAATCGGACAGGGTGAAAAGCAACCTAGAAGTCACTAAAAAGCTGGGATGGCCGCAACAAAAGAGGAAGCAAAGAGACAGCCTGTGACATCAAGGTGAGGATTTTTTTTATCTTTTTTACTATTTTTTGAGAGTTTTTTTCTTGATCCACCTGAAAGATTGATAGGGTGGAAAAGATTGGCTGAGCGAAGAGTGGGAGCGGGTGTGTATCCGCATCCACATCCGGATATTTTGGCTGCGAGGAAGGCGGAAGAAAGCATTTTAGAGATTTTACCAGACTTTGAGTGAAGAGGGAAAAAAGACTTGGAGATTTGAAATTGGCTTAAAAAAAAGAATTGGATACTAAGACTTTGACTGAACTGAATGAACGATACTTTGTTTATGAATGGGATATAAGAGAAAGTGATTGGTGAAAGAAACTTTGTAACAACTGTAAAGAGATGAGAGTACGGATTCAATATTAAAAGTTAACTTGCAGTGCCATCTAGAGGCAGAAGGAAAAAAGACATATTTCTGAAGAAACTGTGAGAACTGACCTTGACATTTTGAATAGAAGATAATAGAACAGCTGTGAAGATTAGACTGAAACTTGCCTTTATAACTTCCTTTCTTTTTTCTGAGCTTTTGGATTGTCTGATTTTTTGGATTTCAAATTTTGTTATCATATTTTTTTGATTGACTAGTTTTATGTTTTGAGAATTGCTGGTGGAAAAAGACTTTAGACTCACTCCTTTTTTTTTCTTTCTCTCTATATACTTACAGGGTTTTTTTCTTTTATTCTTTTTTCACTGGATTTAATGGAATTGGATTTTAAAATATTTTTCCCTTCGATTAAGACTTGAAGAGTCAGAAGAAACCTTTTTTAATTTATTCTATTTCTTGTTGGTTTTTATTATCTTCTCTTTTTTCTTCCTTTTTTTCTTTTTACCAAACTCACTTTCTTTTGGATTTTTGATTGTATTTTGACAAGAGGAGTTTTTTAAACTTTTGGAGGGTGGAGGTTGTAGGAAATCTTGGGTTTTTTTCTCATTTTTTTCTGTTTTTTTCCTCTCCACATTATTTTATTTTAACTAATTCAACAATTGGTTGAATTAGATATTTGGATTACAAATAAACTGCAAGTAGAATACAAAGTATTTGAGAAGAGGAGAAATGAAGAAATTTACACAGCTAGTACCAAGCCCCTCAGTGCCAGAAAAGCAGAAAAATCCAGAGATGATGGAATTAAGAAATTTTATGAAATCAATTCATGATTACTTACTCCTCAGTGAAAGCTCGACCTGTAAATCGACTGTAGTTTGGTCTTTCTAGACCCTAGATAACATGAATATGTTTTTCTTTTGCAAATCTGAGCTCTGTGTCAAAAGTGAGGTTTACTGGCTGAATTGAGTCCTACCGCCCATTCTGAGATACAGCTTTGTCTAACTCCTCATTGAAAGCTCGGATCTGAAAATCGAGTGTGTTTTGCCTTTCCAGACTCTGGGGACATGAATATGTTTTTCTTTTCTGAGAAATGCTGTGGTTTTACTACTCAGTGAAAGTTCGACCTGTTAATCGAGTATAGTTTGGTCTTTCCAGACTCTGGGGAATGTGAATATGTGTTTCATTTGCAAATCTGAGCTCTGTGTCAAAAGTGAGGTTTCCTGGCTGAATTGAGTCCTACCACCAATTCTGAGATTGGTCTTGGTCTAACTCCTCATGGAAAGATTGGATCTAAAAATTGAGTGTGTTTTGACTTTCCAGACTCTGGGAACGTGAATATGTTTGTCTTTTCTGAGAAATGCTGTGGTTTTACTACTCAGTGAAAGTTCGACCTGTTAATCGAGTGTGTTTTGGCTTTCCAGACTCTGGGAACAGGAATATGTTTTTCTTTTCCAAATCTGAGCTCTGTGTCAAAAGTGAGGTTTTATGGCTGAATCGAGTCCTACTGCCCATTCTGAGATACAGCTTTGTCTAACTCCTCATTGAAAGCTCGGATCTGAAAATCGAGTGTGTTTTGGCTTTCCAGACTCTGGGAACAGGAATATGTTTTTCATTTCCAATTTCTGAGCTCTGTGTCAAAAGTGAGGTTTTCTGTCTGAATTGAGTCCTACCGCCCATTCTGAGATATGCTGTTGTCTAACTCCACATTGAAATCTCAATCAGAAAACTGAGTGTATTTTGGACTTTCCAGACTCTGAGAACATGAATATGTTTTTCTTTTCCAAAGCTGAGCTCTGTGTCAAAAGTGACGTTTTCTGGCTGAATTGAGTCCTACCGCCAATTCTAAGATATGCTGTCGTCTTACTCCTCAGTTGAAGCTCCACCTGTAAATTTAGTGTGCTTTGGACTTTCCAGACTCTGGGAACATGAATATGTTTTTCATTTCCAATTTCTGAGCTCTGTGTCAAAAGTGACGTTTTCTGTCTGAATTGAGTCCTACCACCCATTCTGAGATAGGTCTTGGTCTAACTCCTCATGAAAAGGTCAGATCTTCCGGTGGCACCGCAGGCGTCGATGGCTGCTCCCTTTGGAGCGCTAGCCCTGTGATCTTGTTAAAGCCGTTAGAACAGCGAAAATCAGCTGTCTAGCGGCTTGGAAACTTCCCCCTTGGGAAAAGAGGGGGAAGAGAGCAGCCAGGCTTGGGTAGAGCTCCCCAAGAGCCCCAGGAACAATTCTGGTGGTTTGAAGGGTGAGAGCTCCCTAGAAGCATGACACAAGCTCCGGACCTGGAACGCTTCTGCTTTAAGCAGAACAAGATGCTGCGACCACTCCTGCAACAATTTTACAACATATTGGATACAAAAGCAGGCAGAGCAAAGCCAGGAGGGACTCTAATTGCAAGTACTAAACTTTAACTCCTGTGTATTGAAAACTTCCTTCTTTATTGCTAAGGGAAGAAAGTGAAAGGAAATGGCGCCAAGCCTTAATTGGGCGTGGTAGTGAAAGTTAACTGTAAAGTATTCTGCAGCGCTGACAGCCCTTGCTGATAATAACTGAAATTTGTTTTAAAAGGAAAGAAGAATTAAATTGGATTGCAGATAAATTTAAAACTTACTGAGGACTGGAAATTAAGCTGATTTAATGGACTTATTGCTCTGGCTGTTGTAAAAGTTTTAAATTGAAACTGAAAATTGGAAAATGGCCTCCAGGCAAATAAAAACTGTTGTGCATAAAAGTCCAGGAAGCTCTCCTGCCCAACCATCTAAATTGCAATCTTTGTCAGCTCCAGTGGAACCACAAGTTTTAACACTGGAAACCTTGCAGCAAGTTTTAACGTTGCAAGCCTTCGCTTTAGAGGAGAAAATTACCTCTGCCTTTGAGGATAAAATGAAGGAGGTGACTGAAAAAATGAATGAGATGACTGAAGAGATGTCAGATATTAAAGATGTAATCCAAGATTGAAACAAGGAAATTAGAGAAGACATTATCTTTGCATTTCAGGGTTTGGCAAGCCATATTGAAGGGTTAGATGAAAGACTGGGGGGAATTAATCAATCCAATGTGAACTTGGAGAATAAAATGGGGGAGGTTCAGACACAGATTGAGAAGGCTGATCTAGAAGTGATGATGATACAATACAGGTCGATGGAATTTGCCATAAGAGTAAGAGGATTGAAAGAAAATAACCATGAGAATCTGAGAGAGATCTTTACAGAAGCCTTTGTACAGATAATTGGAGAAAGAAAGGAAGATTTGGAATGGCAAATTGACAAAATTTACCATGTAAATTCATGGGTGGCCAGGCAGAGAAATTTACCAAGAGACATTGTGATTTATTTTACAACAAGGAGGATAAGAAATGAAATTTTACAGGCTTCTTACAAAAACAAACTTCAAGTGGCAGGGCAGGAGGTTTTAACCTTGAAAGAAATCCCCCCTAAAATGTTGAGAACAAGGAAGGACTATGCCTTTTTGGTGGAAGAACTCAGAAAGTGCCAGATACAGTACAGATGGGAGGTTCCAACCGGACTGGTGGGGAATTACTCAGGACAGAGATATCGTCTTAATACAGTATGGAAGGCAAGAGATTTTTACTCCAACATATTAAAGGCTAGAGGTTCATCTTCCCCAGAAACTAGAAGAAGAAAGGAAGCAGAGGGAGAAAGAAAGGGGGAGAAAGAAGTTATGCAGGTCCAGGCACAGGCACAGGCACAAGGAGGGGCCTTGATTGCTGAAGAAGATTTAATACAACTTATGAGCTCCGCCCAAGACCTGGAGTTACTTGGCAAAATAGAGGAACCAAAGGATCAAAGACACACTCGAGCAGCAACTAAACGTAAAGAGGTGTTGTTGTGATGAAGAAAAAAGCACACAACTTGAGATAGGTTAATGGGAAGGCACCCCAGAACAGCTTCTGGCAGCCCCCTT
>WNWU01012582.1:182572-204066 GCA_012654045.1 Ptyas mucosa
GTGGACAGCTCATGATATCCATGTGGATGACTCATGGCTTCTTTGCTTCTAAACAATGGGCTCTTGCCTACGTGCCAGATTTCAGGTTTTACTTATCAAGGAAGAATCATTAAGCTGATGTTTACATCCCCCAGTGTGGTTTGCCAGCCGCTGAGATAAGCAAACATCCCCACATGTCCTCTTTTTTATTTTATTCTTTATTTTTTAATAATGTTTATGCATACATAACTTCAGATCTGGAGGGCTGAATTCTTGGACGAAATATCATCAACAAACCAGGCAAACATTGCACGCAGCAGCAACAGCAAATTAAAGCAATGATAATTAAAATAGTAATGGGCACTATTTGTCGCACCCATCCAAAATCTGGGAGCCAAGACCATAACCACTCCCACGGGGATTGTGGAATAGTGGAACCAATTGGATTATCCGCAATCATGTTTTCCATGTGCTCAATTGTGGCTGAAATATTTGCTTTATAATCAGTGATATATACACAACAATGTGAATGAATTAAAGCACATACACGACCCTTGGCTGCTAACATAATATCTAAAGCATAACGATTTTGTAAAGCTACCTCTCGAATTTGCATCATTTCTTCATTTATCAATTTTAAGGATTTGATGGTAGCATTAAATAAAGCAGTAGTCCAATTTGATAAGATATGTAAATCTCTATAATTCATCATTACTCCTAAAGGAGGAATAACACCCCTTGCTAACATGGTCTCAGTGTAATGATTAATGGGATTTTGAACATCTATATTTCTATGATTCCGTAACCGTCCGTTAGGTCGATGATCAGATATCACTACTGAGGAAGCAATATATCCCAAGGTACAACGACCGGACCACCATGCAGGGATACGTTGATATGCTTGCCTACCACATAACATCCAAACATCACCTAATATGTTAATTGTTTGATTATCATCCCCTGCTAATTGTTTGACCATTGATCTTACCAAATTACATAAAGGGAGACCTCCGATGGTCATACTTGTCGGACACCCTCCCCTTACCACTACTGGACACCCAGTTAATTGGTATGTACATCCATAAGAGGTAAAATTATGAAGATGTTCCATTATAGTAGCATTCAAAAAGGAATTATTTCTCTCAATAGTGGTGTTAAGAACAAATGTCGTGTTACAATAGGGATACTTTCCAACATGAACAGATGCCTTCCCAGTATTGTTGATAAATTCCCAACAATATGCCGCTACTTCTTGAAGCCTGCTACCAATGGCTAAAATAGTATAATGAACATTGTCTTTTTGTAGCGTTCCGGGGATCCAGGGATGTTGTTTCCATCCGGTTTCATTAAAAGGAATAGCATGTATTAAAAGTCCTCCTTTAGCATGTGGGGGAACGTGCATGCAGATCCAGCAATCTGTCTTGTTTACTAATCGAGAGATATTTTGCCCATCCCATATATAGGAATTTTGTTCCCAAAGTCCTTGCTCTGGAACTCCATCTTGCAAAGTCACTGTAGCCATGCCAGGAGGAAAGATACACATAAAAAGAATACACATTACAATAGTTATAGAATTAGCATTTAAACAAGCAAATGCCGCCACCAAAAAGTTCTCTGGTGTCTGTGGCATGTCCTTTTCCTGTAGCAATTTTGTAGATTGAGCAGAAAGGGCCTTAATCTGTCCCCAGGTCACTTGATGTGCCTGACGAGGTGCTCAGTCCCAATCCTGCTGAGGGTTCTGCAGGCTGAGTGAGAAGTTCAGGATCAGGTTCTTCAGTCCTTGGTGCCACACCATCCTTCCACGGTTTCACACACCGAGCAGGGATCCACACCAGACCTGTAGGAGCAAGAACAGCAGCATATCCCCGTCCCCACGTCAATAAGGGAACAGGTCCACGCCATTCGGGATTAGGCAATAATCTATACATTACCTGTGGCTGGGGATGACTTATCCTATTTCCAAAATGATTATTTACTGGAGTTGATAAATTTGTGATATTAAGATGATTCAGAGTAAACAGAACTTTATTCAACCATTCCTGTTTACCAGGGAGACCTATAGGAATCCCTCCTGTTTGTTTATGTTTATCCAAAGCAGATTTTAATGTAAAATTTTCTCGCTCCACTATGGCCTCTCCTGTAGAGTTATAAGGGATGCCAAAAAGATGTTTAATTTGCCATTTGTCACAAAATTCAGAAAAGGAGCGACTACAATATGCAGGGCCATTGTCTGTTTTTAATGTAGAAGGTAGGCCCATGACAGCAAATGTTCGAATGCAATGATTAACAACATGTTTGGTGGCTTCTCCTTTCTGAGGAGTAGCCCAGATAAAATGAGAATAAGTATCAATAGTGACATGAAGATATTTCCAAGGGGCAAATGAGGGGTATTGGGTTACATCCATTTGCCAAAGTTCGTTTGCTTTAAGACCTCTCGGGTTTACCCCAATGGAGGGAGATGGGGTGATTTGAGAACATTGAGGGCATTGTTGTATGACTGCTCTAGCATGATCTAGAGGAATGTGACATTGTTTTGCAAGAGCCTTGGCATTTTGATGAAACATAGGATGACTTTCCCATGGAGTAACAGACAGAACATGCTGTTTTGTTGCAGCATCTGCAACAGCATTTCCTTCTGACAACATGCCTGGGAAAGACTGATGACTTCTAATATGTGCGATGTATATTTGATTCTTTCTAATTTGCAAAACTTGCTGTAATGTCAAAAAGAGGGACAGAAGATCATCATCCAAAGATGGTGTAACATATGCACCAGGGAGGGAGGTGACAATTTGACAAACATACTGACTATCTGAAATAATATTGAGGTCTTGAGTTGGAAAAATTTGCAAGGCCAAAATTACTGCTGCAACCTCTGCATGCTGAGCAGACTTTTGTGGAGGTGTAGTCTTCATAACCCATTTCCCATGTTCAAGCCAGGCAGTTGCACCCCACTTTGGCCCCCCATCAGTGAAGATTGTGAGGGCATTCACCAAAGGTTTTAATGAGATACCATTTTGGACTATGATTTCTACTTGATTAAAGGCAAGCAGGCGCGGGTCTTCAGGAATATGGTAAGAATTTTTCCCAACATAATTAGTTAGCGCTGCTTGTAAAGAAGAGGAAAGGCTAACCATGCGCTCAATGGCAAGGGAACTATGATATTGACAAGATCTTGACCTATAAGTACCTTGCATCATTCTCTTCCTTTGAAAATTAATTCTGCATGCATTTGTGCCAGTACGCTAATGGTATGACTTGGGCTATGTGAGAGATATAGCCATTCAATTATTAACAATGAAGGCTTAGTCTTGTTACGTGGTTGTATTTCCTGAGCTAATACTGCTGTAGGTTGTTTTGCGGTTGGAATGATAATCATTATCAAGGGAATATTTTCCTGGCATCTATCTACCCAAACCAATTTTAATGCTTCATTAATTTTTGTAAAGACAGCCTTTTGAGTTTGAGTAAGTGTTATCAATTCAGATGGATCTTTCTTATTTTTTAATGCATCAACCAAAGGACTAAGCATACTAGTAGGAAGACCTACATATGGCCGCAACCAATTAATTGAACCCAAAAGTAGCTGTAATTGAACATAGGAAACTTTATCCTCTATCGTTAGTTGAGGAATTTGTGGATGTGAATATGTCTGTAATAACTTGTGACCTAAATAGATAAATGGTTCTTGTAGCTGTACCTTTTCTGGTGCTATCTGCAAACCATATGCAGCCAGATCTTGTGTTAGATATTATAGCCAATATGGAGGAATTTGCAGTCCAGCAACTAAGATATCATCCATATAATGATATACCAGAGCTTGAGGATATCTCTTCCTAAAGGATCTTAATGTCAGGTTCCGATGTCATCTCAAATAAATTTCTCTCCCAAGCAATTAGTCTTTGCTGAAATATTTCATTTATTAACAACGACAGATCTGGTCCCAACTTCATCGTAGCCAATACTAACCCTCTGACCCCAAAACCTTCCCCTTCCGTTCCCCCAAACCTCATCTTCTTATTGGCCATCTTCCAGCTACTGGTTGAAACAGTCCGGGAGGGCATCCTGGTCATGTCTTCATCGTGGCACAAATGGTACAACTTTTTACATAACTGTCTACGTCCTGTCTCGTGTGGGGCCACCAGAACTGCCTTCGTACTAAGTGCAGAGTCTTTAGGAAACCGAAATGCCCCGCTGGTTTAACGTCATGGCTCCTCTTAAGGATCAGGGTGCATAGAGTCTGTGGGACATAGAGCTTTGTCCCCTTCCATGCTAGGTCATCTCTTTTTGTCAGGAGATGTTGATTGTCTCGGAACCAGGGGTCCGCTGCTGTTTCAGTTTTGAATTTTGTCGTTAAATCACTTTCAAGTTGGTCCTGCTGGTCACGCCGTCTCCGTCTGGTGACCACTTGACCCACGACCTGGGTAGAAGGGATAATGGCGTTCACTACCTGCTCCCGCTCACTGTTATATTGGGGCATCCGGGAGAGTGCATCGGCCAGGAAGTTCTTCCCCCCTGGGATGTGCTTGAGCTCGAAGTTGAAACAATTGAAGTATTGCGCCCAGCGGAATTGCCGGGGTGACAACTTCCGTGGGGTTCTGAGGGCCTCCAGATTCTTGTGATCAGTCCAAACTTCGAATGGCCTCTGGGCCCCCTCTAGTAGGTGTCGCCAGGTTAGCAGCGCCCATCTTACCGTGAACGCTTCCTTTTCCCACGCCGCCCATCACCTCTCTGTGTCGGTGAGCTTTCGGGAGGTGTAGGCGCAAGGTTGTAGGCTCCCTTGGCCGTTCTTTTGGAGCAGCATGGCCCCTACTGCCACGTCTCTGGCATCGGCTTGGATGACAGAAGGCTGTTCAGGGTCAGGATGCTTTAGGACAGGCTCTTTTGCAAACATCTCTTTTAGTGATTCGAAGGCCCATTGGCAGGTTGGGTCCCACTGTAGGGGTTGTCCCGGGCGGGGTTTCATTGCCGGACTCCCCGTCTTTAGGAGGTCCATCAGAGGTTTGGCAATTCTTGCAAACAAGGGGATGAATTGTCTGTAGAAGTTAGCGAACCCTAAGAAACTCTGCAGTTGTCTACGTGTGCGAGGGGGTTTCCATTGTAGAACTGATTGTACTTTGGCTGGGTCCATCTCTATCCCCTCGTTTGATATTCGGTAACCTAAGTAGTCTAGGCGTGATTGGTGGAATTCGCATTTTGACAGTTTGACATACAGGTTTGCCCTCAACAGTTTCTCCAATACTTGGCGGATGAGGGGTACGTGTCCATCCAAGGTTTCTGTGTAAATGAGGATATCGTTCAGGTAGACAAGGACCCCTTTGTAGAGGTGCTCATGTAGCACTTCATTTATCAGTTGCATGAACACTGCTGGGGCTCCCTGCAGTCCAAAAGGCATCACCTTAAATTGGAAACTTCCTAGGGGGCAGTTGAATGCTGTTTTCCACTCATCTCCTTCTTTGATGCATATTCGGTAGTAGGCTTCTCGGAGGTCTAGTTTGGTGAAAACCTTTCCTTTGGCCAGGTGGGATAGCATGTCCTTCATGAGGGGAAGGGGATATATGTTTTGTACGCAGACGGCGTTGATCCCGTGGAAGTCCACCAGACTTCCGTCTTTCTTCTCTTTAAAAAGGACCGGTGCCACGACCCGTGGTTTAGCTGGCTCAATGAAACCCCTTTGTAGGTTCTTGTCTATGTAGTTCCGCATTTCTTGCATCTCATGGGGCATCATGGTATATAGTTTAGGTTTAGGTAGTTTGGCTCCGGGGATGATCTCAATGGCGCAGTCGGCCTCACGGTGGGGGGGGGGTAGAACGTCACACTCGGCCTCGCTAAACACCTCTGCAAGGTCTTGGTACTCCTCTGGGATTTGTTCTGTGTCGTGGGAGCTGTTGGATGCGTCCGCCAGTTGCTCTGTCGTACCCTCGGGGCGGGGCCCTTGCATTGGCGCCTTCTTCCTTTGCTGTGGTGGGAAAGATCGGGGCTTCTGCATGGGGGCCATCCCCCCTGGTAGGAGCGGTAGGGGTTGGGGGCCCTTTGCAATCCTCAGCCTGCGGGTTCCCTCTTGCCACCAGATGATTGGGCCCCATTTGTCTAGCCATGAGAGTCCTAGTATGACTGGGTCTGTCATTTTGGGGGCTATTATGAATCGGATCTTTTCCCAGTGGTCTGCTAGCTCCAGCCTCACTGGCTCGGTCAAGTGTGTGGCGTAAGTCCCCCCTACTAGGGATCCATCGACTTGTTCAAATCGGATTGGGTGGTTGAGTTTTTTGGCATGGATCCCCAACTTTAAGACTGTGGGTAGGTTAATCAGGCACCTCATGCAGCCTGAGTCTATTAGGGCTTAGAAAGTCCCTTGGGTCCCTGTTTTCGAGGCTGTTAGGCATATAGGGAAAAGAAAAGGATGGATAGGTCCACTCACCATTGGGTCATCTTCACCCTCGTCCTCGCTGTCATATGACTCAGGGGATTGATTTCCCTCATCTGGGGCCCCTCTGGCTTCGGTCAGGTGGGCGAAGTCTTCTGGACCCTGGGGGGCTTTCTGTGGTGTGTTGGTGGCGCGTTTGGGTCCTCGTTCCGGGCGTGCCCTGGGCGGTGGGTCTGGCCTCGGTCTCGGGGTTCCACAGGCTGCTGCCAGGTGACCGATCCCCCCGCATCTGTAGCACCTCAGCGGGCTCCGTGGGACAACTGGTCTCTGGGTGGGCTGTGGTATTGCGGTTTCTCATCTGTCAGGTGGTCTCTGGTCAGGTTGGCCTCTCTCCCTGCTATCTGGCTGCTTCGGCATGTCATTGGCCCGCAGCCCCCTGTCGACTTTTATTGCTACTCGGAACCATTTGGAGAGTTGGTTCGGGATGTCTCGATAAGTGGTCACTTGGGCAATTTGCTTATCCAGGCTTGTTCTAAAAAAGTACACCAGTAGTCGCTCTGGCAAGGGGGGTAGAGTCCCAATGACTCTCCTGAACTCACGGATATGCTCTCTCATAGGTTTCCCCTTCTGCATTAGGTTCCTGAGCTCGTCTTCCACGTAGGGGTCCTCCTCTGCCTCTTCGAACCGGGTTCGTTACAGCTGCAAGAACCCAGCTGCATCATGCAGTTGGAGGGCCCTGTTCTTGTATAGGGCTGCTGGCCACCATTTTGCTTCTCCCTCCATACCCTCTGCAATGGCACTGACTAGGGCTCTGGGGAATGGATAGAGGTGCCTATAACGTTCGATGTAGATCTCAGCTGTGTCGAGGAATTGTGCCAGCTGGTCTCGGTCACCGTCGAACTTCCCTCTGAAGTGGGGTGGGTCCTCCCTCGCTGCTCTATCTTCCCAGTGCGGGGCTCTGTAAGCCTGCTCTTGGTGCCACAGATCGTCTTCCTCTTTCCTCATTCCAGGGTAGGGAGGTGGTGTCCTGTCCTGGCCGCTCTGCCTGCTTTGCAAGGGGGGAACCCATGGATGCGGTTTTGGGCTTCCTCTCCTTTTGCCATGGGGGGGAAGGGCTGTGCCTCCACCTAGCGCGTCTCAATTCGATAGGCTCACCTGGTCCCCCCCTCTCCTTTGGCCTGCATGATGGCTCCTCCTCCAGAAGGGTGGCACGGTCAAATTTCTCCTTCAATTCATCTATGGGGCCCTGGCGTAGCTTCCCTGAAGCTTCTTGGTGCCTGGCCTGCTGCCAGTCCAGTAGCCAGTCCACCCTCCCCAACTCGTTTAGGGGTTTCCCCTTTCCCTGAACGTTTGGGAAAGGAAATTTGGCCTCTGCAGATTTTGGCAAGAGCCCCGGGTACTTATCTCTCTTCTCCGTGGCTCGCGTCCCGGCCAGAACTTGGCTGTGTTGCAGCTTTGTTGGGGGAGGGAGGAGATGAGGCCCCAAGGTATCCAGGCTGGCTGGAGTCAAGACTGGCTCTTTTCCAGTTGCTTGAAGTAAGCTTTCCTGGGATAGAGCACTTTCTGCCATGGCATCCAGGCTGCTTCTCCACCCAGTCCAAATGTCTAGGAGGGAGGTGGAAGCTTTGAAGTCAGCCAGCCTGGCTTGGAAAGGAGTATTGGCTTTCTGTGAGGTTCCAATGTCATCTCAAATAAATTTCACTCCCAAGCAATTAGTCTTTGCTGAAATATTTCATTTATTAACAACAACAGATCTGGTCCCAACTTCATCATAGCCAATACTAACCCTCTGACCCCAAAACCTTCCCCTTCCGTTCCCCCAAACCTCATCTTCTTATTGGCCATCTTCCAGCTCAATCTTCTCAGCTCCTGCCTCCAAACCCAGGAATTCCCCCCTCCCATCCCATCTCCAAATGACCCTATCTACAGAGAAAAATAAGTAGGTAAAAGTTCAAGCCTCATCTCCTCCTCTTTATGGCAGCCTTAAAGGGCTGACACTTAAAGCTCTTGCAACAAATTGCTGACAAAGAGTAGGACTATTTAACATGCCTTGAGGTAATACAGTCCATTGATATCTTTCTGTGGGTTGTCCAGCATTTAATACTGGAACTGTGAAGGCAAAGAGAAGCTTATCCTTTTTACATAATGGAATGGTAAAGAAACAATCCTTTAAATCAATGATCATAACTTGATATTCCCTGGGAATCATGTTCGGATTTGGGGTGCCACATTGTAGTGGCCCCATTGGCTGTAGAATTGCATTTATGGAGCGGAGGTCGTGAAGAAGCCTCCATTTACCAGATTTCTTCTTTATTACAAAAACAGGTGTATTAAATGGACTTGTAGTAGGTTCAATGTGGTTAGCGGCTAGCTGTTCTCTCACTAACTCATGTAAAGCTATAAGTTTTTCTTGCGGTAAAGGACATTGCTTGATCTATACAGGCGTTGTAGATTGCCATACTAAAGGGAGAGCAGTAGGCCAAGGCATAGTAACTATTAATCATTAATCATTAATTTTGCTTGAAATTGCAACATCAAATCTCTTCCCCACAGGTTTACATGAATGGGGAGTATAACTGGCTTTAACTGGGCTGTGCGTTTGCCGTCAAGAGCTGTTACCGTAAGCCATTTGGTGCTGCATCGGGCTGCTTGGGGTCCTCCAACTCCCCACACGGAGGGTGATTCAGTAGTAGGCCAATCTGTGGGCCAATTCTCAGTGGCTATGACAGAGACATCTGCGCCAGAATCGAGGACTCCTTCAAAAGATCTGCCATTTAACAAATATATACGCTTTGGTTTTTCTTCTTGAATTGATTGTGTTACTGCCATAATGCTAGGATGCAGGGAGCGGATAGGATTAGTAGAACCAAATCCCCCACTTCCTCTACTAATTTGCTCACCTCCTGCTGGCACTACATATGGAACAATTACCAATTGTGCCCAAGAATCTCCTTGTTTTAAAGTCATGGGCATGTTTGTTTCAAATTGTATCATAATTATGCCTTCATAATCTGAGTCAATGACTCCAGGGATGACAAAAATCCCTTTTTTCCCTGCGGAGGATCGAGGAAGGACCAATCCCACAGTGTTAGCAGGTAATGGTCCTTTCAATTGTGATTACATTAAGGTAACAACTCCAGGGAAAGGAATGAATTTATCTTCCTGATTAATTAAATCAATTCCAGCACTACCTCTTGTAGCTGCTTTAGAATCTTTTTTTTATTGAAAAAGTTTTAAACATACAAATTTTCCCCCTTTTTCCCCCCCTTCCCCAACATTATAAAAATTACATATACAAAAATATAGTTCCCTACGAATCCCACCCTAACCCTCCCCCACCACCCCTTTCCCTCCCCTACCCCTTGACTTCCCCTATATGCAATACTAATAATTCCAAACAATATATATGTTATTCATCCCTTCCATATCTTTTTCTCTATTTACTAGCATAACCATCAATCCCCCTCAGCTGAAAGCTACATAATATTTTCCAGTCTAATATTTATTCTGTATATATTCAATCCACTTTTTCCATTCCTGTATATACTTCTCATGCGTCTGATCTTTTTAAAAGGCTGAAATCTTCGCCATTTCTGCAAATCCAGCCATCTTCTGAGTCCATTGGTCCACAGTCGGTAAGGCATCACTCTTCCAATATTGGGCAATTAACAACCTAGCTGCTGTCACCATATACAAAATCAATTTTGTTTCACCCAGTGTAAAATATTTAACTATACCCAATAAAAATAATTGCGGAGAGAATTGTATTTTTTTCTTCAAAACATTTTGCATAACCCACCAGATTTTTATCCAAAAAGCCCTCACTTTCTTGCAAGTCCACCAAATATGATAATATGTAGCATCTAGACACTCACATCTCCAACATTTTGGTTGAACGTTAGGGTACATACAAGACAATTTCTTGGGATCTAAATGCCATCTGTAAAACATTTTATAAAAATTTTCTCGCAAATTTTGTGACTGTGTAAATTTAACATTCTGAACCCATATTTTTTCCCATGTATCCATCATAACTGGTTGAGAAAAATTCTGTGCCCATTTAATCATACAATCTTTAACTAACTCATTTTCTGAATCCCTTTCTAACAAGACATTATAAACTCTCTTAATATGCATTGGACCTATCTCTTTTATCTGTCTAACCAATTCTACTTCATATTCCATTAAACCAGTTTGTTGATCTTCTTTCCATCTCATCTGTAATTGATTGTACTGCAACCAAGTCAAAGAAATCCCTTCTTCCAACAGCATGTCCAAAGTCTTCAACCGCCATCTGCCCCCTTCAGGATAAAGTAGCTCTTTATATGAAAAACCCCCGAGTGACTTAATATTTGTATTCCACATGGTATCAGCAAGATCCAGCCAAAACGGAATCTTATAATCCCACTTGGTTCGGTGCTTCTTCCAGATTCTCATCAAGGCATTTCTAATTGTTTTGAAACAGTTTTGTATTTGAGTCTGCGATTTGTACTCCTAAATATTTGACCTTTGAAACAATTTCGAAACCTGCCATTCTTTCCAGTTCCTTTTTCTTACTCTCTGTCAAATTTTTAACAATCATTTTAGTTTTTTTCTGATTCAATCTAAAACCAGATACCATGCCATAATCTTCTATAATATCCTTCATCTGGATTATTGATTTCATCGGCTGTGATAGGGTAACAACCAGATCATCTGCAAATGCCCTAGTTCTATAGTCCTCTTGCCTTATGGCTATTCCATTCAAAGATTTCGAATCCTGTATTGCGTTCAATAAGACTTCGAGAGTTAAAATAAATAATAGTGGGGATAGTGGACAACCTTGTCTTGTACCTTTTTGTATATTAAAGTTTGATGTTAAACATCCATTAATAATAAGTTGTGCAGATTGCTCATGGTAAATTGCTCCAATCGCTTGTATAAACCGCTCCCCCAAGTCCATTTTTTCCAAAGTCTTAATTATAAAATTCCAATTCACTCGATCAAAGGCTTTTTCCGCATCCAAAAAAACCAGTGCTGCAGAGATCTGTTTATTCTTATCTAGATAGTCCAATAAATCTATAATTTGCCTAACATTCTCCTTCATATATCTGCCTTCAATAAATCCCGCTTGATCATGATGAATTACCTTTTGAATAACTGGCATCAATCTGTTGGCCAATACTTTTGCAAAAATTTTATAATCTGTATTTAAAAGAGATATTGGTCTATAATTTTCTGGTTTCTTAGGACCTGATTCTTCTTTCGGTATCAATGAGACAAAGGCTGTTTTCCACGAGGAAGGTATCTTACCTCCTAGTTGTATATTACAAAATAAGTCTTTAAGATGCTCAATCATTTCCTCTTGTAAAGTTTTATAATAAACTGCGGTTAGGCCATCCGTCCCTGGAGCTTTAGCTGTTTTCAGTTGTTTTATGGCAAAACTAATCTCCTCAACTGTTATCAATTGTTCCAAATTTTCCTTTTGAACTAATGAAACCTTTGAAACTCTCTTTTCTTCTAGATATTTGTCTATAAAACTGTTCTGTATATTATCCTTAGCGTATAACTTGGTATAATAGTCCAAAAAGGCCTTTTTAATTAATTCTTGTTGATAAACTTCTTTACCGGCATACTCAGTACTATCAATAATTCGTGTAGTTGATTGTTTCCGGAAAGTATAAGCCAACCACCTGCCCGGTTTATTAGCATTAGTAAAAGTGTTATGCTTTACAAATTGTAAATTAGTTGCTGTTTGATCTGCTATAAGCATTTGAAATTGATCCTTCAAAAGTTTTATAACTGTTTGCAATTTTCCATCTGCTGGTTTTTGTATCAATTGTTGTTCTTTCTTCTTTATCTCACTTTCCAACTGTAGTCTCTTTTTCTGCTGGTTCTGTCTATGTTTAGAGTTCATTTGAATCAGTATGCCCCGCATATATGCTTTGCCTGCATCCCAAACTATTTCAATAGGGGTACCTTTATTCAAGTTCGATTTAAAGAACTCCTTTAAATGTTTTTTAAGTTCAATTATATTTTTTTCATATCTAAATAAGTTCTCATTTAGTCTCCAGGATCTTCTTTCTCTTTTACCTATCTCAATTTCCATCCAGACCGGACTATGGTCAGTCAAAGTCCTAGGAAATATCTTTGTCTTCTTAACTTTGGGAAGTAAATCAGTAGTTAACAAAAAAAAATCTCTCCTGGAAAAGGATTTATGCCTGTCCGAGTAGAAAATAAAGTCCAATTCGTTTGGGTTGTGAACTCTCCAAATATCTTTCAATTCCAAATCCTCTTGCATTTCAAAAAAGGCTTGTGGTAACTTAATCCCTAATTTAGCCGTACTTTTTTTTATCTTTTTTAGGTTGAATTACTCCATTCCAGTCCCCCATTATTATAATAGTTGTATAATTCCATTCCAAAATTTTTAAATGAAGCATCTTATAAAAATTTTCCTGTTGCTGGTTTGGAGCATATATTCCGACCAACAAAGTTGGGCCATTATCTGTAATAAGTTCAATTGCAATATATCTTCCACAGTTGTCTGTTTCTATAATTTTAGCTGAAAGTCTTTTATTTATATAAATCACCACACCATTCTTCTTTTCCGAATTTGAAGCAACAAATTGCATTCCCAATCTTGAATTTATCAAATATTTCTGATCTTGCAATTTTATATGAGTTTCTTGCAAACAAATAACATCATTATGAAATTGCTTCAAATAGTGAAATACCTTCCTTCTTTTTTGTGGAGAGTTCAGTCCATTAACATTCCAAGACAAAAATTTAAGTGCCATTTGATCCAGTCTGAAGTTTTGAGAGCAATTGCTGAAGATTCTTTTCCACAGAAATAATCTTCGGTTTAGCTCCTCCCATGACTTCAGCTTGCTGCTTTCCTTTAGCTCTCTTTTCTCGTTGTGGTTTGTATTGTTCCTGTTGCTGTGCTTCCTTCATTTGTCTAGACATCGCTCTAGTTATGCGTTGCTCTTCCAATTTAGATGTTCTCAATTCAAGATCCAATGCCTCCTCTGTAATAGTTTTAGATGTTTCTTCCAAAGGAGAAATTTCAAGTGGTGCAAAAGGGTCAACCACAACACCACCTACAGCTCCCTGTGCCTCTCTTGCCTCCTTTTGCGACTGCTTTATATGTGCTTCAGTTTCTTGATCAAACTCAGCTTGTAATTGAGCATCCTTATCTATTGGTGAAGATGTACGTGGAGGAGGAGAACCCGCTTTCAAAACATTATAATAAAATTCTTCTGCTTTTGCAATAGTATTAAGGCGGTATCTTACTCCTCGTATCCTCAATATTATACCTATAATATGCATCCCATCTGAATTGTATATTCTGTTTTTTCAGTTCTGCCACCAAAAATCCAAAATCCTTTCTATCTCTTAACATTTTAGGTGGTAATTCTTTGAAAACTCCAATCTCAACTCCATCAACTAGAACAGCAGTGACAAATGAATTTTGCAAAATATCATTTCTTATTCTCCTATCTGTAAAATATATCACCACATCTCTAGGCAGTTGCCTTTGTACTGCCACACGAGAATTAACTCTGTACGCCTTGTCGATCTTGCACAAGACTTCACCAGGTTCTACCTTCAACAAAACTGCTAAAGCATCAGCACAAATTTTTCTAAGATCTTCCCTGCTGTTCTCTTTCACACCTCTGTGTCTAATAGCAAATTCCATTGATCGAAATTGCATCATAGTAATCTCATTTTCAATTTTTTGTGTTATTTCTTCAACTTCAGCAATTCTTGAGTCAGATGCTTTAAATTTAGTCTCCACCTCTGAGGCAAGATTATCCACTTTTTTATCAATCTGCAACACTACCTCAGACAGGCCTTTAACTACTGTTTGAATATCTTTATTAACTGCTTCATATTTTTCTTGAATAATTCCTTTAACCTCCTGTTCTGATCTCTTAATTTCTTTAATAATAAGGTCATGATAGCCTTCTTCCTTTGTCTGAATTTGCAGCTGCGCTGTTTGAGGCTGCTTCTGCTTGTGAGTGGGGGAATCCCCCCCTGCTTGCTTTGTTGCCATTTTGCCTCTTAAAGATCTTCCTTTTCCACAAATTCTAGCAACTTTTCCCAAAAGTTTCTCCAGATTCAATCAGGTCTTTAACAGTCAGTTACTATTTTTATTTTATTTTTTGTTACTTTTCTCCCTCTTCCAGCCGGATTTGTTACTTTAAAATGTAGCCAAATACACAAATCAAATTACTTTCGCTTTCAGCTGCTCTCCGCTGAAAGCAAGCACCATTTTTTTTTCCTTTCTCAGTCCCAAATTACTTTGACTTTAAAGCTCTTTCAAATATTTCACAAGGCTTTTAATACTTGCTATTTAGCAGGAAGTTTCAATTCTTCTTTATTATTGCTTGATGTTAATAATGCTGCCGCGCTGTCTTGCTCTGCAATTTAGCAGAGTTTCCCAGTCGTCCAGAGCTTCAGCGGCTTGGATAGGGAGTCCCACCCTGTTAACTCCCCAGAAACGAAAAGAGCTTTCTGGGGGTCTCACAGGGGACTCTACCTGCGCTGCTTTAGTATCTTTGATAGCAGTTGCGGCAATTGGGCCGGGGCTTGCCGTGGGCCCGAAATCTAGTTTCCCTGACTATTTCCCTGACTTCTGCACTGATTTGCCCAGTGAAACCCTTTCTTACATTTAGGGTAAACAGTTTTTGGTCTAGTTACTTGACCTCCTCCTGGCCCATTGCCTTTATGGGCTCCACCACCAGGGGCTCTGCACTGCTGTTTAAAATGGCCAGATTACATTACAATTAAAACAGTTACCTTTGGGCTTGCCAAACTTTCCTTTTTGTAAGGCAGCTGCCAAGGCATCAATTTGATGAACATTTGTGCCTATATCAGCGCATGCTTTCAACATATCAGCCAAGGTGTAATCCCCTCTATTAACAACAGATTGCAATGCACGGCGGCAATCAGCATTAGCATGTTCATAAGCTAGCCTTTTCATTAATTCTACGCTAGCTTCCTCATTATCTACTTGCCGCTGAATAGCTTCTTGCAATCTGTCAATAAAATCAGAGTATGTTTCACTAGCATTCTGCCGAGTTGCTGCAAAAGACTTACTAGGTTTGCCTGAAATTGGCACTTTCTTAAATGCCTTGAGCACACAACGCCCTATCACAGAGTAAACTGGCGGGGGTGTGCCTGTGGCTTGCTGCTGTATGGTAATAAAAGCACCAACTCCATACAGTTGGTCTGGGATATATAAGCCTCCTGAATTGTTCCCTGCATGAATTGCTTCCCTTTGATATTCTGAATCCCAAACAACATACTGTGCTGGTGTGAGAAGCATGCAAAACAAATCCTTCCAATCTTGTGGAATCAAATTATAAGCATTTATTTATTTGTTTATTTTATTTATTTATTATTTAGATTTATATACCACCCTTCTCCCCGAGGGGACTCAGGGCGGTGAACAGCCAAAAGTAAAAAACATACATACAAAATTTAAAAGCCAAATAAAACCAAATTAAACAATGGCCCCGACTATTTAAAATCCCAATTATAAAATATTAAAACCACAAATATTAAAATATTTAAATTTTAGAATATTTAAAATTATTTTTACAAAAGAAGGGAAAAATTAGGCCAGGCCCGCCTGGTGGAACAGGAAAGTTTTTAGCTCACGGCGGAAGGTGCGAAGATCCAGAATCCTCCGTATCTCCGGAGGGAGCTCGTTCCAGATAGTGGGTGCCCCCACAGAGAAGGTTCTCCCCCTGGGGGCCGCCAGTCGACATTGTTTGGCCGACGGCACCCGGAGGAGTCCCTCTCTATGGGAGCATACCGGTCGGTGGGAGGCTATTGGTGGTAGTAGGTGGTCCCGCAAGTACCCGGGTCCTAAGCCATGGAGCGCTTTAAAGGTGGTAACCAAAACCTTGAAGCGCACCCGGAAGACTACTGGGAGCCAGTGCAGCTCGCACAGGAGAGGAGTAACATGGGAGCGCCACGTCGCTCCCATCACCACCCGCGTGGCTGCACTCTGCGCCAGTTGGAGCCTCCAGGTGCTCCTCAAGGGGAGCCCCATGTAGAGAGCATTACAATAGTCCAGGCGAGAGGTGACGAGGGCATGAGTGACCGTGTGTAAAGAGTCCCGATCCAGAAAGGGATGCAACTGGCGAATCAGGCGAACCTGATGAAAAATCCTCCCAGTCACAGCCGTCAAATGCTCTTCTAAAGACAGCCATGAATCCAGAAGGACGCCCAAGTTGCGCGCCCTCTCTGCGGGGGCCAATGATTCGCCCCTGATAGTCAGCGATGGCACCAGCTGACTATATCGGGACATCGGAAACCACAGCCACTCGGTCTTGGATGGATTGAGTTTGAGCCTGTTCCTCCCCATCCAGATCCGCACGGCCTCCAGGCACCGGGACATCACTTCAAGGGCATCGTTGGGGTGGTCTGGGGTGGAGATGTACAGCTGGGTGTCGTCAGCGTACTGATGATATCTCACCCCAAAACCACGGATGATCTCGCCCAACGGCTTCACATAAATGTTGAACAGGAGGGGCGAGAGGACCGACCCTTGTGGCACCTCACATATGAGGGGCCTCGGAGTCGACCTCTGCCCCCCTGTCAACACCGATTGCGACCGGTCGGAGAGAAAGGAGGAGAACCACTACAACACAGTGCCTCCCACCCCCAACTCTTCCAACCGGTGCAGCATGATACCATGGTCGATGGTATCAAAAGCCACTGAGAGATCTAACAGGACCAGGACAGAGGCGCACCCCCTGTCCCGAGCCCTCCAGAGATCATCAACCAACGCAACCAATGCCGTTTCCGTGCTGTACCCGGGTCTGAAGCTCGACTGGAATGGATCCAGATACGTTGTTTCATCCAGGTGCTGGGGAAGCTGTTGCGCAACCACACTCTCGACAACCTTCGCCAGGAAGCGAAGGTTGGAGACCGGACGATAATTTACCAACATTGCCGGGTCCAGGGAAGGCTTCTTGAGGAGAGGCCTCACCACCGCCTCTTTCAAGGCGGCAGGAAAATCACCCTCACCCAACAAAGCATTTATAATCCCCTGGAGCCAGCCACGTGTCACCTCCCGGGAAGCCAGTACTAACCAGGAGGGACACGGGTCCAATAAACAAGTGGTTGCGTTCAGCCTGCCCAGAATCCTGTCCACATCCTCAGGGGTCACAGGATCAAACTCAGTCCAGATAACATTCACAGGACCTGCCTCTGTCCCTCCCCCCAAGACTACCCTCGCCACTAAGTAATTCCTAATGTGGGATCTCACTAGTGTCCGGTCAGATTCAGAACAACTGGCCCTCCAACTACTCTCTAGGCGGCTTTTCTGGCGCTTCAACTCCCTCAGCTCCTCGGAGAACCAAGGAGCCAATTGAGATCGGTGCCGCGTCAGAGGCCACAAAGGCACGACTCGATCCAGAGCTCCAGCGGCCGCCCTGTCCCAGGCAGCCACTAGGTCTCCAGTCGAGGTGTGTGCCAGAGCCTCAGGAAATGGCCCAAGCTCCATCTGGAACCTATCAGGTTCCATCAGGCACCTGGGGCGGAACCAACTTACTGGCTCCGCTTCCCTGCAGCAGGGTGCAGCAGTTTGAAAGTCGAGACGAAGGAGAGAGTGATCTGACCATGACAAGGGCTCGATGACTAAGTCCCCTATCTCAAGATCACTCAACCACTGTCCAGAGACGAAAACCAGATCCAGCGTGTTTCCCCCCCGTGTGGGTAGGGCCATGAATTAGCTGGGTCAGATCCATAGCTGTCATGGAAGCCATGAACTCCTGAGCCACCTCCGACGTCTCACCCACAGATGGAAGGTTGAAATCCCCCATGACCATAAGTCTAGATATGCCTTCCACCATTCCAACAGTATAGGTAGAACGCAAACCTGTCTCTGTGATACCTTTCCGTAGCTCTCTCAAAATTTGATAAGGCAAGGGATTGCACTGATAATGAGCTTGCCCTTGTGGATTAACTGTCTGTGTAACTGGAAAAGCTTGGAGACCCTCTGCAAGTTCTATCCCAGTGGGAGTTCCTTTTTGTTGCTCTTCCCGAAACCCTGCTCTGACCGCACTAAAAGACTCCTATGAAAGAGCAATTGGTAAGGGGGCGGTCGGGGAGCTCGACTCCATTGGCTTCAACGTAGTTGTTGCCGGAAAAGTCAGCTGAATATAAGGCGGAGGGGGAGCAGACCCCTCCTTAGGAAGCAAAGAGAGAGATGGTGACGGTGCCTTGAGTTTATGAGTCCCCATAACCTCAATTGCCTCCTTACATTTTTGCCACAGCAACAAATGTTGTATTGGTGCTTGTGGTGGCAAATGCAAATGTATTCCAAGATTTATCCAATCCCGTATGTCTAAGGTTCCCTCTTCAGGATACCATGGGCATTGACAACCTATTTCATTAATTAACTGCTCTAAATCATTTAAGCTAATTCCTGCTGTCCCAAGATTTTTGTTCTGTCCCCTCCCTGCTTCAGGAGCCCAGACAAGCACACACACAAACAGAAGTGTACGAAAGT
This sequence comes from Ptyas mucosa, assembly GCA_012654045.1. Classification (NCBI taxonomy): domain Eukaryota; kingdom Metazoa; phylum Chordata; class Lepidosauria; order Squamata; family Colubridae; genus Ptyas; species Ptyas mucosa. The sequence continues at coordinate 201,424 of WNWU01012582.1, forward strand.
CGTTTATTCACCATTCATAAACAACAAGCTGGCAGTGAGCCCGGGAGAGATAAAGACAGCTGTTATTTTGAGTTGCCACGGCCAGTCCCTGATAAGGCTCTCCGGCATGTCCAAAAACAAACAGTCTTAAGGTTAGCAAACACTTATCTGATGCAGTACTTCAGGAAACAAGCAGCCAAGTTAATAATTTGTTCGTCACAAAAGCCAACAAGGTAAGGTCAGCTCCTTTTATACCTTGTGGGGCGTTGGCTTTGTGACTCATCACCTCATGCTCGGCCCCACCCACTCCTTTGCTGAGCCCGTCTCTCTGATCGTCGCCACCTGGGATTAATCCACTCCCTCTCCTCATTAACGTCTGACTCAGAGGAGCTTTCCTCCTCAGGGCTTTCAGCTGGGGCCTGGGGTGGTGCCAAACCAGACGGGCCAGGAGAGGGGGGCCTTGCCTCCTCCTCCTCTTCACTTTCGGAGGGTTCTTCCTCCGAAGGTCCGGGCTCGGGAGCCGAAGACACAACACTTTTTAAGTATTTTCTGCAGCTCTTTTGCATGAGTCCTCTGCGGAGCTGACAGTTCCCCCCCATACTCACATGGTTTTTGGGAGCGAAGTTCGCTGTGGTGCACCTGGGCTCGTCCGGCCGAATGAGTACGGAGAGAATCACGTCGGGGTCACCAGATGTTGTTGTGATGAAGAAAAAAGCACACAAGCAGGAAATAGGTTAATGGGAAGGCACCCCAGAACAGCTTCTGGCAGCCCCCTTTTATTGTAATTCACAGTCACCGTGGCAAAAGCTGATTCATTGATCAAAGTTCATTTGCACTGATTGGCTAAACAAAACTCATGCTGCCCATGTGGACAGCTCATGATATCCATGTGGATGATTCATGGCTTCTTTGCTGCTAAACAATGGGCTCTTGCCTACGTGCCAGATTTCCGGTCTTACTTATCAAGGAAGAATCATTAAGCTGATGTTTACATCCCCCAGCGTGGTTTGCCAGCCGCTGAGATAAGCAAACATCCCCACAAAGAGGAATTAAAGGTGCAACAAGCTCAGACAAAATTACAAGAAACTACGAAAACAGAAGCGGGGGGGGGGCAAGGTCGAAGATCAAAGTGAAAGATGACCTTCAGCTAATGCTTCAGAAGCTTCAAATTGCCAAAGATGGCAAATAAATTCCTAACCTGGAACGTCAATGGTTTGAAACTCACCACAAAAGAGGAGGAAAATATTTCACTATCTGAAACAGTATAAAAATGATATCATCTGTTTACAAGAAACACATATCAGAACGAAAGATCAAAAATACTTAATAAATGCAAGACTGGGGACACATTTTGTAGCATCTGCATCAGAAAAGAAAAATGGTGTGGACTTCCGGTTGGCACCACGAGCCCTGCAGACGCTTCTCCCGAAGCGTCCATCTCTCGATTCCGTGGAGCCGCTGAAACAGCTGAAAAACAGCTGTTTCGCGGCTCAGAAACTCTCTCCCCGGGCAAAGGGGGGAGAGGTGAGCAGACAGGCTAGGGTAGAGCTCCCCAAGAGCCCTAGGAGAAATCCTGGGGCGCAAAGGGTGAGAGCCCCCCGGGAAGCCTGTCAAACTCCGGATCCAGGGACGCCTCTGCAGAAGAGCAAAGCAAAACGCCGCAACCACCTTTGCAACCAACGTGTTTAATAATGAAATGAAAACTGCAGCAGACAGATCAGAAACAGGAGAATTCAAATTGCAAGTATTCAAACTTAATTCCAAAGTGTATTACAGTCCTCTGAGCTACAAAGAAACAAAAGTGATAACAAAATGGCGATTGAGAAGTAGAGGGTCTGGAAAGTGAAAGTTAACAGGCTAACAAGCAAGTTAACAAGTGAGTTCCGCCTGGTGCTTGCCCTTGGCTGAGGGGGAAAAAAAAAGGACTTAAATATAGAAAGAAAAGAAAAGGACTGTCAGGTTTTTAAAAAGATTGTGAAATAATCTCTGGACTCTAATTTGTTGTGGAAGTTTAAAGAAAGGAAAATAAACTGAAATGTCTTCAAAGCCAATAAAAACTGTAAAAGGCGCGGGGAGCGCTGGCAGCTCTCCTGCCCACACCTCTAAATTGCAAGCCTTTGTTCCAGCAACAGAACCTCAGGTTTTAACATTTGAAATGCTGCAGGAAGCTTTAAAAGGCACTGAAAGAAAGATCGCTTCTGTGGATCAAAAGATGCAGAATGTGGCAGAGGAAATGACTGATATTAAGGATTTGATCTTAATTAAAAACCAGGAAATCAGAGAAGATATAATTTTGGCATTTAAAGGCTTAGCTGGAAATATTGAGATTTTGGATGAGAAAATTGAGCAAATAAAACAATCTGAGGAAATTCTGGAAAGCAAGTTGGGAGAAGCTGAAAACAAAATCCAAAAGACTGAATTAGATGTAACAATGATTCAATATAGAGATATGGAGTTTGCTTTAAGAATTAGAGGTGTGAAGGAAAATAAACAAGAGAATTTGAAGGAGATGATGGCTGAAGCATTGGCTCAAATGCTGGGAGATCAAAAAACTAATTTACTGTGGCAGATCGACAAGATTTTTCGTGTTAACTCATGGGTGGCAAGGCGGAAACATCTACCAAGAGATATTGTAATATATTTTACTACAAGGAAAATACGTAA